>CM066031.1:867769804-867872670 GCA_033557465.1 Ichthyophis bannanicus | reverse complement strand
ATGATCTCCCACTACAACATCCTCACCACTTTCACTCATTGTTACGCACCAAGTCTAAACAGTATGGCCCCGTCACAGTGTGGGGTCTGTAACCAATTGCCTGAATGTCCTCCCTGTAGAGAATCCAGGATCTCCTGTACTTTCTAGATGATACGGCATCCGAAATGTGCCAATCCAACATCTGGCATATTGCCATCTCCTATCAGTAGCACTTCCCCTGTTCCTATCAATGTTGCGTGCATGTCTTCAATTTAACTCTCGGGTCCACCTCTTTCTCTTGTGAGGGAGGTCTGCATCATCACACCAATGTAAATAGATTCCTCTTCCCCTCTTGTCCTAGTTTAACCCACAATGCCTCCCCTCTCCCTTTTAAGGCTCTGTAAGTCCAAAGCTTTAATAGTATTTTTTATACATATAGTGCCACTCCTCCTCCCCTTCCTTCCTACCCTGGCCTTTCTGAGTTAAGTATAGCCAGGTATAGTTACATCCCAATCATTGTTTTGCTGTGAATCATGTTTCTGTAACTGCCACTAAATCCACATCATCCACCGCCCACCAAATCTTCAACACATCAGGGATCTTATTTCCCATGCTACGGGCATTTATACACACGGCTTTCCATATGTTACCCCCGTTTGTCTCCCGAGCAAGCATGAAGTCATATCCTCACTTATGTGTGACACTCGACGTCGATGGCTCCCCCATGCGGATCCAATTCCCTATATTCTAAGAACGCCTTTGGGAATACTGTGCGTATGCGCGCCCCCCTCCCGCCTAAAGGTGCCATCTTGCTCATGGTCTTTCTTTTTTCCGTGGAGCCCTTCTGAACTGTCTGTCCGTGTCCCCCGGAAAAGTTTACAGGGTTTTTTTTTCATTCAGCGATTACTTCGTCGTTTTTTTCCCTTCTCTTTTCGACGCCGTTTTTCCGGAAACAGACCGCTATCGAGCCCGTCTTCTATTTTTTGTTTTGGTTGCCCTTCGTGGCTGGCTTTGGCGCCCTTTTTGTTTTTTTTTCCCTGTATAACCGGTCCTTGGACCCTCGCGGGGGCCCTTTTTTCCCGAGGGCTTCCAGTGGTTTCAAGAAGTGTGATCGTTGCAAGAAACTATTGTCCTCTCAGCCAGACACCCACACCTGCTGCCGTTTCGGTGCCTCGGCCCAGATCATGATCCAAAAATCTGTTGGCCCATGTAGAAAATGTCCACCAAGGCACGTCAAAAGCCGTCAGCATCAGAAAGAAAGGATTTTTCTCAAAAATCCTGTCCTCTTGCCAGGCCCGGACCTACTGAGGCCGTCGACTGCCTGGGAGTCTGATTCCGAGCAGCGGCCGTGTTCCTCGGCCAGGGGGTCCCCCGATCGCGGAATGCAAGAGGAAGAAAACATGCTCATGAGGGTGGCGTCAGAAGAGGTCCCTGGTTCCTCGAGGGACCATCTCTAGAACCCCCGACCGCCGTCCTGGGCCCTTGGAACAGGAGAAACCGTCCAATATACCTCGTGTTGAGCCTTCGACTGTCGGACACGTAAGTCCTGTAGTCCTCAGGTGGACTCTCCTCCGAGGGAGCCGACGTCGGGCCCCCCACACGCCGCCGGGGCCCGAGTTGGTGGCTTCTTAGTCTCCTAAGCTTGGACTCATGCTGACAGCCTTGGCGTTCAGACTGTCTTCCATTCATGGATCAGCCATTGGGTATTGATGGCCAGCCTCGCTGTGGCATCTGCCCCGACCACCGTTACATCGACGTCGAAGTCGACCCCGGAGACCGAGACTATAACTCGAGACCATGAAGGCTCGCAGTCATCCTCAGTCATGGTCACCCTCGACCTTCCGCTCGGACACAAAGGAACCGAGGGCGTCCGATACCGGTGCCTTCGGCAGGTCGTGGGCCGGGGTGCCACGGGGAGACCCTCGCTGGGTCGGAGCCCCTCGACGCCATCTTCGGATGAGTCAGCGTGGTCTAACTGAGGATACGAGGAGTCCCCCGACACCTTCCGGACTCTGTGTGTCCCTTCGGACTCACCACAGTCCGAGCCCCCGGAGTATGTCCCCCCCCCGGATGACACCCGGTTCTCATAGTTCGTTAGGGACATGGCCAAGGCATTGGTGCCTTTCCCACGGACCCCGAGGAGCAGCCTTGAGCCGATGAGCTCAAGGCCCTCCAGTATGACTGTCCTCCGAAGGGAGGCCTTTACTGTGCCGGTTCCCTCCGATGCTTTAAACGGCTTTCTCTTCTGGCTGTGTGAGGCCACCGGCCTCGGCGCCGGGCTTGAGCAAGCGGGTTTCAAGTCCATCTATTGAACTTCCGTAAGAGCCCTGGATTCCAGAAGGCGCAGCTGCCGCACCATTCCATGTTGGTGTAAATCGTCCATGGCCTCGATCTGAAGAGCCAGAAGATGCACTCCACGGTGCCCTCCCGACCGGGAGTGCCCATTAACCTGGATGCGTTCGGCATAAAGTGCTTCCAGGGCTTAATGGTTTGCTTGCCGTGTCCAGTCCTTCCAGCTGTACATGGGCATGTACTTACGAGACCTGGCCGAAAGAGATTACCGGGTTCTCTGCTGGTCTCCTCCGGGGAACCTTGTGCAGAGGTTCCAGACTTCTTTCTCAGGAATCAGGGACTGCTCTAATTTCAACAAGTCCCGACGCGGCCTACGATGTCTTCGAGGCTTCAGCTCGTGTGGCGCGCAGCTGGCATCGGAGGCCTGACGCCATGCATGGCTGCAGGCATCGGACCTCGAGCCCTGGGTGCAGAACAAGTTGGGGTCGATGTCCCTTGCCGAGGTGAAATACCTTTTTGGCAACACCCATTCAGAGAAGGCCGGCTGAGCTCGAAACAGAGCACCTGACTAGACACGGCTGTCCAGAAGACTTCTGCCCCTTCTCACAAAAAGAAGGGCCCTCGTGTAAAAACCCCTTTTTACCCCGAGAAAGGCAGCTGCCTACAAACCTTTCCCCTCATTACCATGCCTCACCAGCTCCCCAGCAGGGGCAGCAGGCCAATGGGGCATGGACATCGGCCCCATAGGCATAAGACCCCCAAGGGGGCCCTCCGGCTCCCTGGCCCGGTCCCTAGCCCATCATGGGGGAGGGGGTTTTTTGACTCTTAACCGGGGGCATAGCGCTTTCCACAACCCGTCTGACTGAAGCCGCCGGATGGTCCTGCACAGGAGGTCGCCCCCGCCACAAACCCCTGACCTTGTTTTTCCCCACGAGGTGAGCCACCGCATGTAAGCTAGGGAGATGCTTGGGGTATTCCGCATAGGTGCCAAAAGGGCGTATATGCTCCCATTATGGGGCCAGCAGTACCACACCCCCCTGCATACTTCCCAGTTGAGAACCTCTAAGACCGTCTCCTGGCAGCACAGGACCTCCTCGCTACTTAGGGGTCAAGACAACTTGAGGATACAAGTCTGCGGTTCGTGGACAGGAGCGGTGGAGTCTGTATACCTCCATCGGCCTACAGGGGCATGGTGGTGGTGTACATATGCCAGGTACTGAATTGATCTAGTGCCAAAGAGAACCGGTGAACCATAAGGGCCTGGGAGTCCTATACCTCCATGAAACCTCAACAAGGTTCTTGTGAGAAAGAGAAGCTCACGAAGGTGCCTTACTCGGTTGGGTTACCGCTTCTGCCCTACATTCCATCAGCGGAGATTGGCGTATTCATTACCTTCTAGATTTAAATGATGCTTACCCCCACATCCTCGATTCATCGGGGAAATAAAACCACAGCAAAAGTACCTCAGGTTACGATGGTGGGAGGGTAGAACCATTTATAGGCCAACTAACAGAGTACTGCCTTTTGGCCTAGACTTTTATCCGCTAACCCCGAGCACTAGCGTGGCTTTACAAAAGTGCCATTGGCTGTTGTGGGGCAGGCCGGTACTTTGATTCGGACTCAAGGTGTGGTTGTTTGTCTTCCCCTATCTGGACGACTGGCTTCCTCAGGGGTACAGAACTATACCAGTAGGCCCACGACGGGCAAGGCCGGACCATCCGAACTGTATTACCGTCCGTTCAAGACCTAGGGCCTTTTGGTCATCAACTGGGTTCGTAAAGTCCGCACTTTGTTGCTCCCCGTCCCAGCAACCTAGAGTTGTCATAGTAGGTCAACTAGTTAACTCTCTGCAGAGCAAAGGCTCACTTTTGGCCAGAGGGACAGAGCTCACAGTGCGTAAAAACATCAGTAGGGTTGACATCCCTGGTTTTCTCAGCATGCCAAAGGTTTCTGCCAAGGCTCTTAAATCGTGCAGCTCCTAGGCCACATGGCATTGGTACTTACATGGTGGACCGCGGCCCAAGGGTCGAAGTCCTCCCACCATGCGACCTGCACAGATGTGCCCGAGAAACTCAGATGGCAAGCCAAGCCACCATGGGGCGCCTAGCATACAAAGTCAAGGTGGCAAAACCCTTCCTGTAAAATTCCTGCTTCAGTTGTGGACTGCAAACCCTCCACCCCAAAACCCCCCCCAACTTTCTACAGGGTGTGCCTTTTCAGGTGCCGTATCCCCACACGGGTGGTGGTATGGACGACAGAGGTTCGTCCATGCACGGGCTGGGGTGCAACCGCTTTGTCAGTAAAGAGCTGTACTCATGCCCTAGTGGGGGTTCCCACCCATTAGGGAATGACACGCAACAGATCAACCTACTGGAACCGGGTGGGGTCGGAGCTAAAATATCGGAGGGAAAGTTAGCCCTCAATGCTGCGTATTTTCTCACGGGACTTTGACTCACCAGTCTGTTCTAGTTCAGACGGACAATCAAGTGGCCATGAAGTTTACGAATTTGAACGGAAACAGGGGGAGGGGTCATTGGTTGTCCCAGCCCCTGTTGTCAGGAAGCACAGACCCTTTGGGGGTTTCTTTGCGCTCCAGGCACCCACAATGTTTCTGAGAGCTGTTTATCTTCCTGGCCAGGAGAACTTCCTGGCAGACAGGTTGAGCAGAATTCTGCAGCCCGAGTGGCAGCTGCACCCGTTAGTGGTTCAAAAGATTTTCCTGAAAGGGGGACGTCCATCCATGAATCTCTTTGCCAGTCCCCTGAATCACCAGCTACCCAGGTTCTTTTCCAGGCAACCGCATCCCCTTAGGTTAGCAGCGGATGCCTTCCTGATTTCTCGGTCCCAGGGCCTACGTATATGCGTTTCCTCCCACGCCTCTGGTGGCCCAAACCTTGTTCAAGATTCTAAGGGACAAGGTCTTGGTCCTTCTCGTAGCCCCCAGGTGGCCGAGGCAGCCCTGGTTCCCACTCCTGCTTCAACTAGCAGTGGAAACCCCACTGCCTCTGGGGTTCCAACCCGATCTTCTCTCTCAGGATCAGGTTTCCCTTCTGCACCCCAATCTCAAATTTCTCAATTTGATGGCCTGGAGGCTGCAAGGGTTGTCTTAGCTCCCTGGGCCTGGCTCAGGAAGTGGAAGAGGTGGTCTTGGCCTCTAGAAAGCAATCCACCAGGAAGACATATTCCCTGAAGTGGAGGAGGTTCTCCTTGTGGTGTCAGCATCGCAAAGAAGATCCTTTCGCCTGCGCTCTGCCAGTAGTGCTCCAGTACCTGCTGCACTTGTCCAATCAGGGCCTTAAGTCCAATTCTGTTCAGCTCCACGTCTCTGCTCTGGCAGCTCACCACTCAATGGTGGAGGGACACTCGTTGTCGATTCAACCCTTGGTGTCCAGCTTCTCAGAGGCTTACTATTGCTCAAGCCTCCTCTCTGTCCACCAGCCCCTGAGTGGAGTTGAATGTGGTCTTGCAGCAACTGACTCCCCACCTTTTGAGCCTATGGCTACCTGTCCTCTACGCTTCCTTTCTTGGAAGACTCTATTCCTAGTGCCCTGACCTCGGCCAGGCGAGTGAGTGAACTTCAAGCCCTGGTCTGTGACAGGCCATACACTTCTAATAGGAACAGGGTAGTCCTTCGGACTCATCCTAAGTTCCTCCCTAAGGTTGTCTCTTCTTTCCACCTCAACCAGGAGGTGGTTCTTCCAAAGTTCTTCCCTAGGCCCCATGCCAGCCGGGCTGAGACGTCCTGCATACCTTGGACTGTATGAGGGCCTTATCCTTCTACCTTGAACATACGCAGGGGCATAGGAGGGCTACTCATCTCTTCATATCTTTTGACCCCAATAACTTGGGGGTACCGGTCTCCAAGCGTACCTTGTCCTTATGGGTGGCTGACTTTCACCTGGGCTTACAGGGCATCTGACCTTCCTTTGCAGGGTTGGGTCACGGCCCACCGTGTCAGGGCAATGGCTGCCTCAGTAGCTCATCTCTGCCCTGTACCGTTGGCAGACATCTACAGGGCTGCAACTTGGTCCTCAAGCCAGACTTTTGCGTCCCATTACTGCCTGGAGAGGGAGTCCCTTAGGACAGTGCTTTCGGTCAGGCAGTGCTCCGGAATCTCTTCGAGGTTTAAGCAACTCCTATCCTCCAGCCCTCTGGTTGGGCTACCGGTGGGGTATGTTTCAGTGAAATCCTTTCTCTGATGCTGCGGCTAGAGGGAGCTCATTTTTTCAGCTCTGGGTCCCCGGTAGCCTGAAGCTGGTGATTCCCATAAGTGAGGACTGACTTCCTGCTTGGTCCTGGAGAAAGAGTAGTTACTCACCTGTAACAGGTGTTCTCCAGGAGCAGCAGGAATCAGTCCTCACAACCCTCCCCTCCTCCCCTGGGGTTTGCAGTTGTATATTTGGTATTTGTTCATTTTTACATTTTTTTGTGTGCTGTCTTTTAGCTATGTCATTTGACTGAGCAAGATGGCACCTTTAGGCGGGAAGGGGAATGGGCATGCGTGTAGTATTCCCAAAGGCTTTTCTTAGAAAGCTGGGGAATTGTTCCGCATAGGGGCTCCATCGACGTCGATGTCACCCATAAGTGAGGACTGATTCCTGCTGCTCCTGGAGAACACCTGTTCCAGGTGAGTAACTACTCTTACCCATTTCCATAAAGTTATTTAATGTATCACCTACCTGGGGACCTTCACTTACCTGGGGCTTTCTTCACCCATCCCCAACGAATCTAGTTTAAAGCCCTCTTCAGTATATTAGCCAGTCTACTACTGAAGACACGTTGACCTTTCTTGGACAGATGGATGCCATCTCTGCTCTGCAACCCTTGGAACAGCATCCCATGGTCTAGGAAACCAAAACGCTCTCGATGACACCATCCATGCAGCCATGCATTCATCTCCGGGATGCGAGCTTCTCTGCCTTGGCCTTTACCCTCAACAGGGAGGATTGAAGAGAACACCACCTGTGCACCTAACTGCTTCACCCTCTGTCCCAGAGCCATGAAGTCACTTTTGATACGTTCCGAGGTATACCTGGCAGTATCATTTCTTCCAACATCGATTAGCACATTGGGTAATAGTCAGTGGGCTTGATGAGTCTCGGCAAACTCTCCGTAACATCTTGGATTTTGGCACCAGGCAGACAGCATACCTCTCTGGACATCAGTTCTGTTCGGCAGATGGACTCCTCAGTACCCCTCAGAAGAGAGTCTCCAACCACCACTACCCTTCGTTTACTTGTGGTCACTGATTCTGCATCGTTGGGGGACTTGAGCTCTTGTTCTTCCCTTTCAAAGGATGCGTTCACCTCCTCCAATTCCAGGGCTGCATAATGGTTTTTCAATTCAAGGGCTGGAGAAGTTGGATTGGTGATTTTGCAGGCCCTGGTGACTTGTGTCCAACCATCGACATTCTGTTGGCACCCATCTCCTCTGCTGGAGAGCTTGGTTGCTGCAAGAAGCATCTCATCAATGTACTTCTCACTGTCTTGAATGCTCCTCAGCCTCGCCACCTCCTCTCTGAGTTCCTCCACTTGTTTCCTCAGAGCTTCAGCAATGCAGGCACCCTGCACATGGAACCGGTCCTTCAACTGGCATTAGGACCTCTGTCTGGACCGAGGCAGAAGCTGTAACGGGGGCAACAGCTTTAGCGATACGATTTTTTCCCAGCCATTGTTCTGTTCGTAGAGCTGCGGTATCTGTTAAAGCAAAAGAGAGATCTACCAAGTACCAGCCGGTTTCCCAGCTGTCCTTTCAGAGAAAAAGCAGTTAAATCTCCTTAATTATATTCAAATGTGCTGGTCCAATTCTCTGTGCTTTGTCCAAATGGGGAGGTGCCCTATAAAGCAAGACTACTCGCTAGGGGTAGGTGGGAGTCGGGGTGGGATGGAGGGAACTAACACCTGATTAGGTGTTAGCAGTTCCCAAAGCTGAGGAGGTTACTGGAGTTCAACCACCTACGGTGCTCAGGAAAGTCCTACTAAAGCACCAAAAAGAAAGTAACCTTGCTTTAAAAATGTACAAAACAACCTTTTAAGAGCTCCCAGTCAGAGAGCTAACATTTAAGATAATAAAACAAACACTTAAATCATTACTGTTGGTTGATCAGGAGAGCTCATGTAGGAAAGCCTGAAAATGGCAGGGCACTGGCGCCTTTTATGCAGGCCCTCAGCTGCTCTCAGGTAATCTGGCCCACTAACGCCTGATTTAGGTGTTAGTAGTTCCCAAAGCTGAAGAGGTTACTGGAGTTCAACCACCTACTTTGCTCAAGGAAAGTCCCACTAAAGCACCAAAAGAAAGTAACCTTGCTTTAAAAATGTACAAAAAAACCCTTTTAAGAGCTCCCTGTCAGAGCTCATTTCTACATGCGCACAGCTCAGTGGAGCTTCAGAGACCAGTGGACACAAGCCACTGGCCACCTCAGAGACAGAGTAGCGATTTCCAAGCTACTGGTGTCAGCCTTGCAATGATGGCTTCACCCCCCCCCCCCCCCAACTTGCTTCAGGGAGTACCATTCCAACCTCTCTCTCACAACCAGAGTAATGACGACAGATGCCTCCTTTGCTGGGCTGGGGTGCCCATTGCCAAGGTTCCTGCACTCAGGTCTGTGGTCCTTGCGAGAGGCCGCACTTCAGATCAATCTGCTAGAGCTTCAAGCCATCCGCCTAGCTCTTCAAGCCTTCTGTCATCTTCTTGCACATCAGTCGGTGCTGATACAGACAGACAATCAGGTGCGATGTTCTGCATCAACAAACAGTGGGTCACAGGATTTCGTATCCTATGCCAGGAAACTCTGGACCTCTGCTCTTTTGCAGTGGCAGATCACATGTCCCCTAAAGGCGGTTTATCTGCCAGGTCAGGAAACCTCCTGGCCGACAAGTTGAGCAGGATTCTTCAGCCTCACGAATGGCAACTGAACAGGGATGTAGCCCGGCGGATCTTCAACCGTTGGGGTCTCCCATCCATGGATCTCTTTGCCAGCCCGCAAAACCATCAGTTGCCCCAGTTATGCTCGAGGCAGCCGCATCCACTGACCGTGGCGGTGGATGCTTTCCTGATCTCGTGGGCACAGGCCTTCGTTATGCGTTCCCACCCACGCCCCTGGTGGCATGCACTCTGTTCAAGATTCTTCAGGACAAGGCCTCGGTCATCCTGGTAGCCCCCAGGTGGCCCAGACAGCCTTGGTTTCCTCTTCTCCTTCAACTGGCGGTCGAAATTCCACTCCCACTGGGGGTGCAGCCCGACCTCTTGACCCAGGAACAGGGGTCCTTGCTACACCCCAATCTGAGATCCCTCCACTTAATGGCCTGGCTGCTGAGAGGGTAGTTCTTGCTCCTCTCCTCCTTCCCAAGGAGGTTGAGGAAGTGTTGCTGGCCTCTAGGAGGCACTCCACTAGAACATCCTACCATGCAAGTGGCATAGATTCGCAGAGTGGTGTGCTCAGAATACGGAGACCCGTTCACGTTGTCAAGTACCTCAGGTATTGCAGTACTTGCTCCACCTCTCGGAGTTAGGCCTCAAGTCTAACTCTGTCTGACTCCACCTGAGTGCTAACCACTCTCCAGTGGATGGGAAACCTCTTTCAGCTCACCCCTTGATATCCCGCTTCCTCAGAGGCCTCCTACTATTGAAGCCTCCAATTCACCCACCGGCTACTGAGTGGGACTTAAATGTGGTCCTGCAGCAGCTCACTTACCCACCTTTTGAGCCAATGTCCACCTGTCCTCCTCTCCGCTTCCTTTCCTGGAAAGCACTCTTTGTGGTGGCATTCACGTCTGCCCCGCCGTGTGAGCGAGCTGCAAGCTTTAGTATCGGATAGACCGTATACACAGTTTTATAAAAACAGGGTGGTACTACGTACTCACCCCAAGTTCCTTCCAAAAGTGGTTTCCTCATTTCACCTCAACCAGAGGTGGTTCTTCCAACCTTCTTTCCCCAGGCCACATACCAGCAGGGCAGAAGCCGTTCTGCATACCCTGGACTGTAAGAGGGCTTTCTACCTGGAGCGTACGTGGGGACATTGGAGAGCTTCTCAGCTCTTTGTCTCTTATGACCCTAGTAAGCTGGGTCTCCCTGTCTCCAAGCGCACGTTATCCACCTGGGGTGGTGGACTGCATCGCCTGGGCGTACAGGGTAGCTGACCTTCAGCTGCAGGGCCGAATCATGGCCCACTCGGTCAGGGCTAAGGCCGCATCAGTGGCTAATCACCGCTCTGTTCCGTTGGCAGACATCTTCTGGGCTGCAACTTGGTCTTCAAGCCAGACTTTTGCAGCCCACTACTGCCTGGAGAGAGAGTCCCGGCGGAACAGTGTTTTCGTACTCCGTAACCTATTCGAGGTTTAGGCAACCCGACCCTTTGGTGTCAGGCTACCGTGGGGGTTGTGTTCTCGAGAAAAATCCTCACTGCTGCTGCGGCTCTTCTAGAGGGAGCCATTTTCAGCTATGGGTTCTCGGTAGCCTATAGCTAGGGAGTCCCATATGTGAGGACTGACTTCCTGCTTCTTCCTGGAGAAAGTGTAGTTATTCATCTGTAAAAGGTGTTCTCCAGGGACAGCAGTAATCAGTCCTCACGACCCTCCCGCCTCCCCTGGAGTTGCAGTCCTTCGATTAATTTTTTCTCATTTTTGCCATCTTTTTAGCTATGTCATCTGACTGAGCAAGATGGCACCCTTGGGCAGGAAGGGGACCACGCATGTGCGATGCAATGCCAAAGGTTTTCTTTGAAAGCTGGGGAATTGCTCCGCACGAGGGCTCCATTGGTGCCGACATCACCAATATGTAGGACTGATTCCTGCTGTCCCTGGAGAACACCTGTTACAGGTGAGTAACTACACTTTATCTGTAGGGTGAATAAAGCTGCAGGGCTAGGTTGGTGGAGGGAAAACACATGACAGTTGTGAAATTGATGCTTGCACTTTGTATCTACCTTTGAAGCAAATTCCAAGTGTGGTGTAAAAACTACCTATATTCATCCACCAGTCCCAGTTTTCAACAGGGAGTCTCTGCAGGAGTAACTCTTTTAAAATTAGTTTGCAGGTCTGCAGATATAGTTTTAAAATGTCTTCCAGAATGGCACTGTCAGATTTCTGGTAAAGTTTAAAATGATAAAAATATTGCTTTCTCTTCTCTTGGAAAGTTCCACTATCTGAGATGGAACGATCCTGGATGCTTGCTGGAGTGATTATGCAGTGTTTGTTTTTTTGGCCGAGTATACAGTCATGGATTTAAAGTTTTGAGTATTCCTTAGAGTATAAATATATTTTTTTTCTATATTCATTAAAACAAGTAATTTAAAATCCCATGCAAACATTTCAATTAGTGAATTTCTTGCAGCTCAATGTCAATTGCTGCAAGCCTTGTGAGTGAAGACACAAAGACCAAGTTTTTTGAACAAAATGGGCCAACTGACAACATCAGGTGCCATGTTTGGCCAACGTTTTTCAGAGGAAGAAATAATCTTCACTACAGAATGGACAATAAATGTACACTAAGGTGGATCTCAGTGGTTCCTTGTACTTGAAGTACTTGCCTTTTTATTTTCTTTGTTTTATGTTCATAAAATATGTTTTATTCTAACCTCCAAAGACATTTGCACTTCATTTGATTATTGCTGTCCTGTTTAAATTTTGGGTTATTCCTCTGGTTGATATAATGCAGAATCTATCATCTGTACCAAGTCCATGTTTTGTGTTGTCTTTATATTATGATTTTTTTCTATAATAAAAATAAAAACAATTTTCTTATATTTTCCTGATGGAATATCAACAGTTATCTGTATTATACCTCGCGCAATTATAATGGTACTTTAAAAATGTAAATTTGACGTCATTGTCATAAAGTAATAAAGTAAAAATTGCTTATGTATTTAAATTATGGAATATCTGTTTTATTGCAAAGCAAAATGGAGGGAGTGCCCTACAACATTTTTATGCCTTTGGTCTCATATTTGTAAGTGGGACTGAGCATTTTAAAGAAATTGCAGCATGACATTGAACTGATTGTACTTTCACTGATAAACAGCTGTGAATTTTAAGGTTGCTAAAAACCTTACAGTGAGTGAGAGAGGAAACAGTAATTTCAGAGTTTTCTATGCACATTTGGTAGATATAATTTGAAAATATCCTATGACAATTAAAAAAATAAATTAAAAAGAACAGCCACACGACTTATCAGAAGCATGTACTGTTAGTCAGCTTCTTGAAAAAGAAAGCACTGCACCATTCGGGGGAAATAAAATAATTGGCATACTTGTTCTGGTTAGCAAACGCTCCATGGTGGAAAGATTTTAAGCCAATGGAAGATTTATCGGAAAGTCAGATCTTGGGTGCTAGCTGATCAATCATTTTTTTTGTTAGGATAGATGTATTCATGAATCGGTGCATCACATACAGAAAATACATTATTTACTCCTGCTGGAATCTGTACACAATAATTCAAAATGTTGTACTTTTATGTGATTTTTTTTTGGTATTGTATTTTAAATTAAATGTCACTCAAAAACAAGATGCTTTATTTTGACGAAGTATGCAGAATTTTGCATAGTTCAGACCTTTTGACACAAAAGTTTGAATGTTTGCAGAATTCCAGCACCAGTAAATTGAGCATGTTGTTTTTTTTTAAGTTTATAAAGTGCTTATGGTTGGCCCGTTTGCCTCCTACAAGGGTCCAAGCACTCCTGAATAGATGGATCTGGGGAAGTATTCCTGTCAGCTGTTAATGTAGTTAAATATATACTAAGATTTCACAAACATTATTTCCCTTTTGGAAATACACTTTGTTCCATTTAGTTTGATATGACATATTTGTGAGTTTATTTTCTATCTGACCAGCAAATGAACAATCCCCAATCCTATATGTACAGTATATAGTCTTAAAACTGGATTTATCATATATTGTAATGGGAGTTGTTTAAGGCAGGTAAATGGTACTTGTGCAATAGATGTTAATAGAAAAGCAAGTGTAATGAACAGATAAAACTGAATCACAGCATAGGTCATTGAAGGAAAATGTTAAATTACTGGCAAAATAAATTATTTGTGCCAATTATATCTATTAAATTAATGTACTTTTTTCAATTTGTGTTGAAACTTACCTTAGTAAGATGAAATTCAGAATTAAGACAGAGATGGTGCACGATCACTTTTTAAACCTTTAGTACTGAATACTATTAGGCATGTCACTGATTTTGGAGTATATATATTTTTTTGTGAAATGCTTAGATCCCAAAGGGTTAATTAACATCTGTAAACATCGTGTTTCTAGACAGAATGTCTGCTAGATGGCAGCTACAATTGAACTGAAAACTGAAAAATAGTTTAGAACTTTTTAAAAGATAGTTTTGGTAATGTTAATTAATTTCTATTGCAATCCCTAATCATGAACAACTAGTGTTTCAGATTTTGTTCAGCTTTGTTTGATATTGATATCCAGACACTATTACACACTGATAACTTGTATGTAATTATCTCAAGATGTGAGTAAAATTGGAAGAGGAAGTCATCTTTTGACAATGGTGTGAGGTTCTAATTATTTTTTAAATCCCCTTCTGTTACCCATTAAGAATTGCCACAGTCATGCATATGTATCGTGGTTATGTTCTACTATACTGAAGTTAATTTTTAGGAAAGTGAACTTTTCAGTGTAGACTACAAATATAGGCAACCACATAAGTAAATATCTTGTTATACTAGCATACATTCAGACTGGAAGAGGCCAGGAACTTCTGTGCACTCATTCAAGGGGAGCACAACCTATTTTTCATTCTATATATTTATAAATATATTTAATAGTCTAAGTGGCAGTAAGCTTCTAAAATGCATCCATAAAGTAAATCAAGATTCAGAAAAATATCTATGCATCAACATGAATTTGTAATATTCGGATACAATAGATCAGTCCTAACAAAACTTCCCAGAAAAATAGGTAAAGTTTCTAGCCTTGTAATGAAAATGGGCAGAGTTTAAATTGATTTTGTTCTGTTAGGCCAATGTTTCCATAAACATGCTTTACTATGGAGAAAACTCTGCTTGCCATCCGAGTTAGAGGTGGTAAAGAATAAACCACCAGGTTCTCAATGGTAAGCCTTTAACAGCACATGGAGGGGGTCATTTTATAAAAAGCTGCCTAGATTTAGGTGTCAAGGTTGTGAAATCTGACTATTTCCTTATCATCCCTCCAGTCTAGTCCCCGGAAACTCTGGGGTTGTCATCCTCTTCCAGCAGCTTGGAGACTGATACACGTCATTCTTTGATGACACTGGCATAAGGGCACAGGCACCACCTCCTCACACTCCAGTTATATCAGTCTCCAAGCAGCTAGAGGTTGTGACCCAGGGTTCCTGGCTCACTAGAGAAACAATTAAGGGCATTAGTGTTAGTTAGTTAGTGTACAGTACCTTTCAAGTTGGGTATTATTATTTTATTTCCTTTGGAATCTGTAACTTTTCATTTCTTTTGGTGTTTTAATTTTGAGGATATTGCTTTAAATTTTAGCTGCTGAGAGCTTCCCTTCCCCTTCTTCCTGCCTCTTACCAAGAGCCAGCTAAGAGCAGGAGGATTCAGATCCTGGGAGAATCCGGGAGTTGGTTCCGATTTGTTAAAAAGTTTTAAACGCTGCCTACTCCAGCGCGACACAGAAGATGTGCCTGTAGGCGCTTTGGAGAGCCGGCAGACGGGAACCGCGATCTCACAGTTCCCTCCTCATTCTCTTTACCAGAGCTGTTTTTGAGGAGAGATTGACACGGGCTTCAAGACAGCCTTCGGCGGTGAGAGGCTACTTACCCCTTCTCAGCAGGCAGGTAAGCTGTAGTTTCTGCCTTGTGTCTGCGACCTGAACCGTAGTTTGAAGTGTTTTCAAGCCAGGCCCAAGGAAGCAGCTGCCTCGCGCCGCGTTCTGTTTTGTGCGGGGAAATGCCGGTAGCGAGGTCGTGGAGACAAACCCGAGTATTAGGGAGAAGAAGCTTCGTTTTTTGAATTTTGGTGGTGCGATTTAGGCCGGGAGAGCTCCTGCTTTCTTTTACACCAGTTAAAATAAATAAATAATAACGGCGCTGATATAGCAGGCTGGTTAACAGCTGCAGGTCCCTTGCAAGTCTCTCAGATTCGTGGAGATCATTTCACACTGTGGATAAGGGACCAAGGAGTTAGGATGCCGACGAAGACCTTATGTTTACTCTGTGGAGTAAAAAGGTCTGTGGTATCGGAGGCAGGGATCTGTAAGAGCTGTAGCCAGGTTCCAACTATGGAACAGCAACGTTTGGATTCGGCGGAGGCGCTGGAGGGGCTGGTCAGGGCCCTCTATCTCCTCTATGGGAACCTGTGGAGCCCATGGCAGGACCCTCCATGGCTTCTGATGTGCCGCGGACTCAGGCGCCCTTGACCGGTGATTTGGCCTCAGTTTTTTCGCCAGACTTTGTGGCTCTTATTCAAAGGGCATTTGGCGGGGCTCATAAAGAAGCTTGTTCCTTGGGTTTTTTGGTCCCATGGGTGGAGATTTGGGGCTCAAAAGGCCAGGGACTCCTCTGTCGGGGGCACCTTCAACCTTAGGGCTGAAGAGGGCTCGAGTAGAGCTGGATAAACAGGCTCAATCAGAATTTTTGGTAGATTTGCGCACTGAAGATGAGGAGCACGATCCGGAGATGGACAAAGAGTTGGAAGAAGGAGATTGCAGAGCAGGAAGATCAGGCCAGGGTAGTGCGCATTTTTCGAAGAGAAGAGTTATCTGCACTGATCTCAGAAACTTTAAAGGCGCTTAATATGCCAGCGTCAGCGCCGGTAGAGGAGGCTACATTAGAAGATCCGCTCTTGCAAGCCTTTCGGAGGACCCAAAGAGCGTTCCCTATGCATAGAGTTATAAAAGAGATGATCCAAGGTGAGTGGGACATACCAGAGTCGGTTCTCAGAGGTTCTAGGGTAATGTCTCGGCTTTATCCACTAGTGGAGCAGGATAAGGAGTTTTTTAAGTCACCAAAAGTGGATGCGGCTGTCTCAGCCGTAACCAAGAAGACCACCATTCCAGTGGAAGGGAGTGGCAGCACTTAAGGATACTCAAGACAGAAAGCTTGATGCTTTGTTATGGCAGGTTTTTGAGGTTAATGTTCTGTCCATTCAAGCTTCTATTTGTGGGGCTTGGGTGGCACGAGCCTGTCTCCAATGGGCTCAAAAAGTCCAGGGAGAGCGAGCTGAAGATGCCATTGGCGAGGCAGCTCGTTTGGAGTTCGGAGTGGCGTATCTGGCGGATATTCATTATGATTCATTAGGGCTATCAAACAGTATGGCTTCAGCAGTGGCAGCAAGGAGGTATCTGTGGCTGCGAAATTGGGCAGCGGATATGTCCTCTAAGGCCAAGTTAAGTAGCTTCCCTTTAAGGGACGGCTACTATTTAGTGAAGATTTGGAAAGGATAGTTAAGGATCTCGGAGAATCCAAGGGCGGACGTCTTCTGGAGGATAAGCAGAAGCGGGGAAAATTTCCGCCGCTAGCTAGGAGGCCGCAGAGATTTTTCGTCGTTTTCGCTCCTCCAGGTTTCATGCAGAGTCAGAGAGGGCGTTTTCCCTATAGAAACCAAGGCTTCCGGGGATTCCGAGGTGCTAGCAGAGGTTTTTTCTGCCGCCACTTTCGAGTACCCGAAAGCAGCAATGAAGTCAGGGAGGCCCAGGTGGACGTAGCAGTTGGCGGTCGTCTACAGGACTTTTACGCTGCCTGGGTCAGGATTACGTCAGATCAGTGGGTGTTAGAGGTGATTCGAGAAGGTTATGCATTAGAGTTTTTGGAAGCCGTGTCCGACGCTTTCGTACAGTCCCCTTGCAAAGCTCATCGAAAGCGCGAGGCAGTCAAACAGACCTTGCAAAGGTTACTAGGTCTCAAGGCTGTAGTGCCGGTGCCTCGAGAACCAATGCGGGTTAGGGTCGCTACTCCATTTATTTTGTGGTTCCGAAAAAGGAAGGAACCTATCGGCCAATTTTGGACCTAAAAAGGGTAACAAGTGTCTCAGGGGTTCTCATTTTCATATGGAGACGCTGAGATCGGTCCATCATGGCAGTCAGAAAAGGGGAGTTGTTTCTTACTTCCCTCGATTTAATCCGAGGCATACTTGCACATTCCGATTCGTCAGGAACATCAAAATGTTCCTCAGGTTTGCTGTTCCAATGGGGCATTTTCAGTTTTTTGCACGCTACCTTTTGGGTTGGCAACAGCGGCCAAGGATCTTTACCAAGGTCATGGTGGTCGTAGCAGCAGAGCTGAGGAAAAACGGTGTTTCTGGTTCATCCATATTTGGACGACTGGTTGATTCGAGCGACATCCAAGATGGAAAGTGAGGAGGCTACTGCCAAAGTTCAGCTGTCTTCAGAACTTAGGTTGGGTAGTCAATGTGGCTCAAGAGCAGTCTGGTGCTTTCTCAGGACCTCGAGTACCTCGGGGCCTGTTTCGATACCAAGACAGGCAAGGTCTTTCTGCCCCCACATCGAGCGGGTGGCCTTACAACGTTTGCTTTGACGGTTTCTCGACAGGCCGCGTCCGACAGTGTGGCATTACTTTACAAGTCCTAGGAACAATGGCGGCAACAATAGACTTGGTACCCTGGGCAAGAGCGCATATGCGGCACTTGCAGAGAGCGTTGCTCAGAAGGTGGTCCCACCAAACCGATCCGCTGTCCCGGAGACTTCTCTGTCTGGCAGCGACTCGGGAAGCATTACAGTGGTGGTTGCTTCCGGAATCCTTAGCAAAGGGGGGATGCCCTTGGACAGCTGCACTGTGGGTACCACTGACTACGGATGCAAGTCCCCTAGGTTGGGGAGCGCATTTTCAGGGGAGATTTGTGCAAGGACAGTGGTCAGTTCAGGAGAAGACGTGGTTCTATCAACAGGTTGGAACTTCGAGCAGTGGGATTGGCGCTGCTGGAGTTCCAGCGGCTCCTGAGGGAGCAGCGATCAGAGTATTGTCGGACAACGCGACCGCAGTAGCCTACATCAACAGGCAAGGGGGCACCGGCAGTGTTCCTTTAGAGGCCGAGGCAGATCAGTTGTTCTGTTGGGTCGAGCAAAATCTTCAGGCTCTGTCGGCAGCACATGTAGCAGGCGTGGGACAATGTAGAGGCCGATTTCTTGAGTTGGGTGAAGGTAGATCCCGGGGAGTGGATGCTTCATCTGGACGATTTACGCCGAGGTAGTTTGGCGCTGGGGACGCCCATTATGGATCTCATGGCGACATTCCATTCCGCAAAAGTAGGCCATTTTTTCAGCAGACCCAGAGAAAGGATGTCGGTAAGGGCTGGATGCTCTCTTCCAGGATTGGCCAGTAGATCAGCTTCTGTATTTGTTTCCACACTGGGTGTTAATTGGTTGGGTGGTTCGACGCATCGAACGCCACAGAGGGTTGGTGATTCTGATAGCGCCGGATTGGCCGAGAAGACCTTGGTACGCGGATCTCAGAAGGCTAGTAGTGGGAAAGCCGTGGAGGCTACCAGTCAGAAAGGATCTCTTGATGCAGGGGCCTTGTTGTTTTATGCCTCAGGTAGCTCGATTCTCATTTTCGCTTACGGCATGGCTCTTGAAAGGGTGATGTTAAGAGCTAGAGGATACACTCAGAGGACGTGGTCGCGACTTTGTTGAGAGCTCACAGAAGATCTACGTCCCTTGGCATATGTTCATGTGTGGCGCGTTTTTTTGAAGATTGGTGTATTCCATAGGAATTGTGAGGCCTTACGAGCATCGGTGCCTCAGTTTTTAGCGTTCTTGCAGGAAGGGTTTCAAAAAGGATTAGCGGCTGCTTCCTTAAGAGTGCAATTGGCAGCACTATCCTGTTTTACAGAGGGAAGGTCAAGGGGCAAGCGCTTGGCTCCCATCCAGATGTGAAAAGATTTTTGAAAGCGGTGGGTCTTTTGAGACCACCATGCAGGCAAATTGTTCCTTCTTGGGATCTGCAATTGGTATTTGGCAGCGTTGGGTCTCGCTGGCCATTGTTGAGCCTTTGGCTAAAGCATGTTAAAAGGACCTATTACAACTCTGAAGGTAATGTGTTTTCTTAGTGGCCCATTGCTTCGGCAAGGAGAATTTCAGAGTTGCAGGCATTATCTTGTAGGGAACCGTTCCTGTCCTTTTATGAGTCAAAGGTAGTAATTAAGGCCAGTACCGTCCTTTTTTGCCACAGGTAGTGGCTCCCTTTCACATGATCCAGGTAGTGTCTCTGCCGGTGGTTTCCGAACAACTTCAGAGGGTTCGTCTAGCCCGCAGTTGCATCTTTTTTTGGATGTCCGGAGGGGCCTTGAAAAGGTACCTCACTAGAACGGCGGCGTTCAGAAGGTCGGATAGATTGTTTGTGTTGTTCCGGATTGGCCTCGCAAAGGGAGGCAGCATCCAAAGCGTCAATTGCTAGATGGATACAAGAGGCTATAGCGTCAGCGTATCTCTTGAGGGGTAAGCTGGTGCCGGAAGGCTTAAAAGCGCATTCTACTAGAGCGCAAGCGGCTTCATGGGCGGAGTACAGCTGTGTTCCGGCAGCGGAAATTTGTAAGGCGGCGACAATGGTCGTCTTTAAATTCCTTTGTCCAATATTAATCGTCTGGATATTTCAGGCGAGTAGAGATACCTGTTTTGGAACGGCGGTGCTTCAGGCTGGTCTAGTAGGTCCCGCCCATTGAGTTTTTTACTGCTCTGTTTACTCCCCAGAGTTTTTCCGGGACTAGACTGCGAGATGATATAAGGAAGTTTAAATTAGCTTACCTGCTAATTGTAGTTCCTGAAGGAACTCCATTCTAGTCCCTGATCCCGTCCCGGTCCTTTAAGAGAATGGGAAGCCTGAAGCAGAGGAACTTCACAGGTAAGAGAACAAAGGGAACTGTGTAACTTCCGGTTCAGGGGTGAATTTGCCTTTGGCAGACTTAATATGGTATGAGCAGCAGTTTTTTCTTCCTAGAAGGGTAGAGCCAGAATCTTGGCAGTTAAAATAAAACAACATAGTTGTTAAACGTTCTGTTTTCTAGTTATATGGTTAGATGGCAATAGATTTATGGGTGTTTTCTAACTTAATTGTTGCTACGGTGAGTCTACTTTGTCCAATAGGTTACTGGAGTGTGAGGAGGCGGTGCCTGTGCCCTTATACCAGTGTCCATCAAACAATGACGTGTATCAGTCCTCCAAGCTGCTGGAAGAGGATGACAACCCCAGAGTTTCCTGGACTAGACTGGAGTTCCTTCATGAACTACAATTAGCAGGAAAGTCTCATTTACACTTTAGTCATTTATGCATGTAAATGAGCATGCTCACACTGTGCCCATTCTGTAATATACACACAAACTCATTGGCTTGTACTTTCACTGTGGAAATGTACAGGAGTGCAGTTTAGGTAGAGCCAAAGTTACATCTATTTTGTTAAGTGCTATCAAGTCGATGTCACGCATAGTGACCCTGTGGATAGTTGTCCCTAAAGTGGAGTTTTGGTCTTCAGTCAAGCCAGTTAATTGTTGATAGAGTGGCATCAATAACTGCTGTTTTTGTATCGGTTTGTCCTGTCTTTTTCTTTTGCATTGAACTTTAACACTGCAAAGCATTAATGTCTTGCTCTAATGATTTTCATCAATGCAGGAGGGAGGAGTGCCCTAGTGTTGGGACAATTGCCTCAGGCCGAAGGGCCATGGGTTCAAATCCCACTGAAGGACAGCAACCTTGGGCTAGAAGGACTGGGGTTTCTAGTCCCACAGCCACTCCTTGTAGGCCTTGGCAAGCCACTTAACCCTCCGTTGCCTCAGGTACAAAACATAGATTATGAGCCCTTTGGGAACAAGGGACCACTTTTCAACTGGATCAAATCAAAGTGGTAAGTTTCCCTTGTACTCAAAGGGCTCATAATCTATAAGCATTACTAAATAAATAATCAATGTATGATGTGTCCAACATTTGTAGCCATAATAACTTTATTGAAAATACCATGGACTTGGATAAGTCAATGCCATTCCATTTCAGTTTGTTGATGCCCAATAGATCGAGTTATACACGTTCCATTTTGTTCTTGACCACCTTTAGCTTTCCTTGGTTCATGCTTCATATGTTCCATGTCCCAATATGTAAACATCTTTGCAATTTCTGACTCATTTCATGCGGCAGCTACATCAGCAGTCAGATGTCCTGAGGACTTTGTTCCAACCATATCTTAAATTCTGGCTTTAACTCTTCCTCAGTAGCCTGTTGAGTGCCTTCCAACCTTGGAGGCTCATCTTCCAGCACTGTATTGTAATTTGTTTTGTTGTGGCTCTCCTTTGGGTTCTTATAGCAAAGTACGGAATTAGATTGCCAAGCCTTTCTAATGTGTAGCTAATGCCAGTGTTGCTATTATCACAGAGGTGTGATCCTTCACCACCAGCACTGTCTCATACTGCTGCTGCCCAGATGGGTGCTTTGTCTTAGTCTGACACCTCAGCTGAGACCTGTCCCATCTTGGGGAGACCCTGGCAGAAGTTATTGCTTACTGATAGCATGGTTCTCAGCATCATTGATACATGTAAGCCCTTGTGGCATGACAAACTGCAACCAAGCAAGGAGCTACAGTATGTTCCTAATGATTACATTATATTAGTGCATGCGTTCTTTAGAAATCTTAAGCACAGGCATTTATACCAGGTCTAGGACTGGTATAAGTGACCCCACTTTAACTTTATGCACATTTTCAACCACTTATGCTAGTATATTCTTATAAAGAAAAAGTAGGCACTTGTAGTTCAGTAGTAGAAGTTTGAACAGGATGCCAGAAACGGTTAGGAAGCCAATGAAGTGACTTGAGAAGAGGGGTGACATGAGCATAGCAACACTGGTGGAAGATTAGCCATGCATCTGAGTTTTGAACAAATTGAAGTAGGGAGAGATGATTCAGAGGAAGACCAGCGGAGAGGAGGTTGCAATAGGCCAGACGGAGGTGACTAAGAATGGATAAGGGTCTTAATTTGTTTCAGAAAAGAAGAGATGAACTTAACAATATTGTAGAGAAAGAAACGGCAGATTTTTAGCTATCTGTTGGATGTGTGTGGCTAAGGAGAGGGAGGAGTCAAGTGCCTACTTTTTCAGGCATAAAAGTAGGTGCCTCCTTATACAGTTAATGTCAGAAAGTCTAGCATTCCAGATGGACCCTCACAACTGAAAATATCTAAAGTTAAGGCTACATTTATAAAACTAAATCATTAAAGAGTACACACTCACTAAAGAGCAAATATGCCCAGTACTTGCTGGTAAGAACAGACAGGAGGGAAAGCTGATAATTCAAAGCAATTGTATCTCCCCATTGTCCTGCTTTTGTTTTATCTCTCTTCTTCCATCATAGTTGAATAACTGCTTTGCACTATGTAAGAATCCCATAGCTTAGAGCATGGGGACAGTCACACACAGAAACTAGAAAAGAACTGAATGGAAAATAGAAGAATATAAGTCCCTACATCTTCATTGGACTAACTAAATATAATTCTTGACCAGATTTCAAGCGCTAACCCTCCCTCCCTCAGGTTAGCACAGAATGAGCAGGCATGGGAGCAATGTTTTCTCTTCTAACTACTTGAGCAGGCCAACTCATTTTAAAAGCGTCTTTTACTGGCTCATTTCCTTTTCACTTACTGCAAGGAACAAGATTGATTTCCACAGATATAGTGGCAATCCATAATATTCGGGATTTCCCTCGCTGCCTTTGCATCCCTCTCATGTTTCATTTTTTGGTTGAAATACGTCTCTGTGTGTTGATTGCTTCTGTATTCTGTACCCACTTGACTTGCTTCCAGATAGACAAATATTTGCACATCATTGAAGCTGACATCTAATTACTTTTGTAATATAGAGAAGATACAGTTGTGTGCAGATGTTTAGGTACCGCTGGTTAACGTGTATTTTCATGACTCCCTAAATGACCAAAAGCTGACAAAGTTTCTGTATTGTTCAAAGTTTAAAAAAAAAAAAGGTTTGAAGCCAGTATTCAAAGTTAGGCTCCTAAAGTGTCCTCTGAAAATTTCATTCCGTGCCTACATTTATGCTTTTAGTTTCACAAAGGTCCTAAATTTAGGAGCCTAAAAATTAGGTAGAACAGGGGCAGATTTAAGATTGGGAAAAGGTTAGGATATTAGCACTCGTAGTCATCATTAAACACCTAAATTAGTTTCCTTAATCTAGGCAAATGAAAGGCATATGGGACAGTATTCAGCTGCCACGTACAGTGGTTTTATTAAATAAAATACAGTAGGTATAATTCAGCACTACTAGGCGATCGTTGGTCGGCGCTGAATATAAGAATAATGTGATCAGCATCGTAGTTATCGAGATAGTGGCGCTATCTAGGTAACTTCAAATCACTTATGGCAGCCCTTTTTTCTGGCCTAATGTTATCCAGGTAGCAGACTAAATATTGCCACTAACCATATAATTTCCCCAGCTGCCCATACTGTGCCACAGCACAGTTATGTTCCAGTTATTTGTAATGCTTTCCTGCAGCACTCATTAGCGTTCAAGTCCCTTCTGCAAACATATTTTTTTACACTAGTCTTCTTTCCTCCTCTGTTTTTCTTTATCTTTTTTTAGAATAGGTAATATCTTTTCTTTTCTTTCTGTTGATATTTATAAGTGTAAATTACTTTGAAACATCCTGTGAGCTATAAATAGTATAGCAAATGTGAAATAAATATATAGATAGTACGAGCTTATTTTTAAGGATGTGTGATGGCCGGGATGGCTCTTTTTGTCCAGAGCTCACTGCTGCGGTTTTTTAGCTGACACTGCAGCATTTGTAAAAATGGTGAGGTTCTTACAGTAAGTTTCAATATGTGGCACCAATTTGTATTGATTTCTTCCAAATACTTTATTGGATGATGATTAGCTTGTTTAAATAGTATACTCTTTTTGATGATGTGCAACCACCTTTCCCGTGTCTTTGGTGGTTAGCTTTCCTATGATTTTTCTGTAAAATAGTTTTTTTTACTGTATGTACCTATGTGTGCCCTGAGCCAAATAAGTTGCTTTAGTCCCTTTTTAAATTAATATTTCGGCTTTTTTTTATGAATGACATAAAAGCTTGTTGACTTTCTGCACCATGCTATGCTGTAATGCATAACTATCCCTTGTAAGGAATAAATGGTAGAGTAACCTATGAAACCTCTTTTTGTTCTCCATGTGTGAGATTTCTTGTGTTACCCATAATTTACATTAAAAAAAAACACTTTTGACATCAATGCTAATTGTGAAGCTTTCTAAATGGATTGTTTTAAAGCTCCTTTTGTATTAGGTATTGAAAAACATCTTTCATTCCAATTCCATCCCTAATATGCTTCATGTTTGTTTAGAGGAAGACCACACTAAACACACATGTATTTTTTATTTTCATGTAAAAGGTTGTTTAATCACAGAGAATCCATTAAACTCTTTTTGCAGGCTCTGTGGTAAGTTTTGTTTCATAAGGATTTTTAATAAAACATTTAGTTATCACCTATTCATTTATTTAAACACATTGGTTTCTTAAAAGACGTCATTTATTTTTTGAACATTCATTGTTATTTATTCTTTCCTGTTTTTTTTACATGGTTTCTTATATGCTCCAATTTTATGCCTTGGTATGTATTATTTATATTTCTCTATTGTATTTTATTTTTTACCAATTTATTTAATGTTTATGACCCCTGATTCAGGTGCTTTAATGCCAAAACACATCCATATTATTCATTTTAAATAAATTGCCTTTATTGCTCATCAGACTCCTATTGTTCCCTGCAGTGCTTTTTCTTCTTTGTGGCCTTTTGTGGGGACTTCCCCTGTGGTTTTGTTGACTCTTGAGGGTCATGTCATGGCTTATAATGCCGGAGATATGGCTGCATTGGTAGCCCCTTTGAGATCAGCCTCCATAGAAAATATTGCCAGGCAGCTACATGAATGAATGTATGTGCATATATTAACTCACACTACTGTATAGAAAAAGGCTCCCAGCGGACAGTAGGTTTGACCAGTCCATCCTTCCGAATCTCTTTGGGATTAAAATACATCTACATCCCCCCAGACCCATTTCTGATCATTTCCTGGCTGCCTTCCAAATAAAAAAATATTTAAAAAAAAAAAGAGCTGTTGCCACCAAAATGTTTGTGTCGGTCTGTTGCAGTGCCTTCCATGTTAGGTATTTTCCCTTTTTTCAGTTGAAGGCAACCTGTAGCTTAGGAGACCAGTGTTGTAGGACTTTCAATCCTGCTTGTTCTCAGAGAAAATCAAGTTTCTTACTTGTAGCACACATTCTCCGTGAGCCGCATGATACTGTCCTCGCATACTCCCATCTAAATTCCCAAGGAGTGGTATTCTACCATAATCTAAAGAATTAGACTGATATGGTTCCACATGACAGCAGCAGGCCGAAAGTAGCATGTATATGCAGTAAAGTTCAAAGGTTTCTGGGGTAATCAAAGCTAGAATAGCATTCCAATGTCAGTCATGTCAGTTTTTGGATATTTTTTTTCACATTCTTCCTTGAAAAATTCTTCTAGATCAGAAATATTTTTAGATCTTCTTGCCAGGTCCTGCATGTTTGAGATTTCAAAAATAGTCAATAATATTTAAGACTAGGGTTGATTCATGTCATTCCCAAAGCTTCATCTTTCTTTCCTGTAGGTACTTAATGATTCTTTTTGAGGCTAAGTTTTCAGTTTGTTTTCTTGCTGAAATATACATCTCTTTTTAGCTTCAGTTTCTTCACTGACTATGGAACATTAGCTTTTAGAATATGTTGATAATTAGTACACTCCATTCTTCCTTTCATTTGTACAATATCTCCTGTGCCACTGACTGCTACACAATCCTAATGTATTATATATCCATCCCTGTGCTTAACAGTTGGCAATACGTTCTTTTTTTCAAGTATTTTTGCTCTTTTACTCCAAACATCTTTTCTCCGGGAACAAGCCGGAAGTCAGTCCTAACATATGGGTGACATCGGCACCAATGGAGCCCTCATGGAAGCATCCCCCCAGCTTTCAAAAAAAGCCTTTGGGAAATGCTACCACGCATGTGTGTTCCCCTTCCCGCCCAAGGGTGCATCTTGCTCAGCTCCTTTTTTCCCCACAGAGTCCTTCAGATTTTTGTCGGGCTTGTCCCTGGAAAAACTTGATTTTTCTCTTTGAGGTTTTTCATACTTGCCTCCGGTATCGCACCAGTACTCCTTCCCGCCACCCGACCTCAGGCTGCCTTCGGCGTCGAGTTCAGGTTTTTCTTTGGTAGTTTTTTCATTTTTCTCTAATTTTCTGGCATCTTCACACCTTTTTCCCCAACTGGCAGCTTGGCGAGTCCTTCAACCCTCGTGGGGGTACTTTTCCCCCCCATGGTACCAGTGTCCTTTAAGAAGTGTGATCGGTGCTCGAAAATAATGTCCCTTAACCGACACACCACGACTGGCTGTTCTTCACTGCCTCAGGCCAGACCATGACCCAGCAGCATGTTGCTCTTTGCAAGAGGATGTCCAGCAAGGCCCTCAAGAGCTGCCAGCAACCAGAACGCATAATTTTTTTCCCCAAGTCCCGCGTTACCTCCCAAAGCCAGGGCCTCGTCTGAAGCCTCTGAACCTGAGCCCCGCCATGGGCCTTCAGAAAGGAGGTCTCCCTTGAGGAAAACCCAGAAAGAAGAAGACACCCTAGAAGGCTGCGTCACTTGGGACAGTTCCAACTGGCCGGTTGCCCCTGGTCCAGTGTCCTGCAATCTGCGTCGCTCGTTCGAAGCCATCAGAGGCGGGAGCAGCCCTGCAAAGGGTTCCCAGAAGGACTCGAGACCTTGGACGGACCGGCCTCAGTCCCCCAGACACCATCCTCATTGAAGGATTCCCCTTCGTGGAGCCGGCACCAGGTCAGAGTCCCTCGGTGCCCGCGCGCCAAAGGCTGCTGAGCCTTCTAGCCTGGAGTCAGAATGGTGACCCTGGAGCGCAGTTTGTCTGCCTTCAATGGACGAGTCCGAGGGTGCTGTTGTGTGGGTACAACCTGTTCGTCCGCCCTGACCACCAGGCCCCTCAACAGTCCAATACGTCCCCAGAGGCCGAGCCGATCCTCGAGGTCTTTCAGGCCTTTGAATCGATCCTCGTCTGAAGGTCTGCAATCTGATTCCCGCTCTTACGGGAACCGGGATCATCTTCTGGAAAGTGGTGCTCGGCACTGGCCGCCAGAGCATCAGTGCACATCGAGGTCCAAGGACCACCCCTCCTACAAGTCCCGTGACAGACGACTCCGGAGTGGGAGATGGAGGATGAGGAATCCCCTGATACCCATCGCCACCACAACATCCCTTCAGAACTCTCCTGTCCTTGGAGCCTCGGCGACGGATCTCTGCCGGAAGATATAGGCCCCTCCCTTGATTTCATTGAGATCGTTTTTTTTATGTCTAAGGCCCCCTGGCATTCCCTACAAAGTTGGAGGAGGACCCTCCGGTGGATGAGGTTGGAAATCCTCCAGTACGAGGCTCCTCTGAGGGAATTACTCACGGTGCCCATCCTGGAACAGCTGAGTGCTTCCGTATGTGGGAGTTTGTACCAGCATCGGTGCCTGTGGTGAACAAGGGATGCGACTACAATGTATCGAGTCAGCCAGAGCCCGGACTTCCAGACATCCACAGCTGCCGCATACTCCAGGGTTGGGTGAAGTTGGCCATGGATCGGCTGAAAAAGCCAGAATACGCAGCTCTAAATAACCATCGGTGCCCGCAGCAGGGAGGCCTGCACCTTGGATGCACTTGGCAGCAAGTGTTTACCTAGGGCTCAATGCTCATATGGACGCATCCAGGCCTAACCAGCTGTACATTGGGCAATGTACCTGAGAGACCTGGCCGAAGGAACTTACTAGATTCTCAGCTGGTCCTCCCTAGGAACCCCTGCAGCAGTTTTCAAGAACCTGCCCAAGGCCGTCCCGGTGAGTGGCTCCGTTCATGTCCTCGTGCAGCCTATGAGATGTGTTGTGAGTCGGGGCGGCTCGAGTACGCAAGCGGCAGCATCGGTGCCCACCATCAAGCCTTGACTCCCCTGGTGTGGCAGGAAGTGATCCTGTTAACTAGGACAGTCCTCCAGGTGATATAAAAGCCCTCTCGCACCGAGGAAGTTTTTCTCTCCAGGGCCAATGTGCCCATGAGGGAATGGTTAGGACAGCCGTTTATAGCTGGTGATTCGATCATTAGGCATGTAGATAGCTGGGTGGCTGGTGGACGTGAGGATCGCCTGGTAACATGCCTTCCTGGTGCAAAGGTAGCGTGACTCTCACGAGCTTACCTAGATAAGGTCTGTAGATAGGTGCTGGGGAGGGAGTCTGCTGTCTTGATACATGTCCGTGTACCAATGACCCTAGTAAAATGTGGTAGGGAGGGTTCTGGAGGCCTAAATTTAGGCTTTTAGGTAGGAAGTTGAAATCTCAGAACTTCCATGGTACGTTCCCCCGAAATACTTCCCATTCCACTCAAAGGACCCAAAAGGCAGGCATACCTCCAGAGTCTCAATGCGTTTTGGGGGGGATTAATGAGACAGTGGTCAGAGAATGCCGGGTTTTTGGATTTGTTAGGAACTGGGAACATTCTGGGGAAAGGAGGGGCTCTTCCGAAGGGATGGGCTTCACCTGTAACCGGTATGGAACCAGGCGTCTGGCATTAACCTTTTAAAAAGGAGACATGAGCAGCTTTAACTAGATAATAGGGGGCACACGCCGACAAGTCCTCCCAAGAGAGGATGGTTTGGAAAAATGTATCATTGAAGGATGACTACGAAACGAGAGAGGTTCTTCCAAAAAGAGTAAGAGTAGCACAAATGCCCTCGAGTAATTGAGCAGACAGAGCTTAAAGATCCAAATTACCCATGTTCTACCAATAGCCAAATTAATATGAATAAAATACAGTCTCTAAAATGCTTGTTTGCAAAATGCTAGAAGTCTAAAAATAAGATGGGAGAGTTATAATATCTAGCACTAAATGAGAGGTTAGATATGGATTTGGAATATCAGAGACCATGGTGGAAGGAGGCCAACCAGTGGTACACTGTGATACCTGGGTAGAAAGAAAAAAACAAACTATATTGTAATGATAGAGCTGATCAAAATTGGTGGATGGGTTGCGCTCTATGTTAGAGAGGGCATTGAGTCAGAGAGGATTAAAGTCTTGCAGGAAACAAAAATTTGCTGTATAATCTCGTATGGATTGAAATTCCATGTAAAAAGGGGAAGGCGATGGCAGTGGGGGTGTACTAATCGGGACCGCCTTGGCCAGAATGAACAAATGGGATGATGAAATGCTTCAAAGAAATCAAGGAAGCTAACAAAAGTTACCGCGCAGTAATAATAATGGGTGATTTTCAATTACCCCGGTATCGACTGGGTACAGTGTCACGGCCGGACAATGCTATGTGAGATAAAGTTCGTAGATGAAAATAATGACTTGGCTTTCTTGGAGCATCTGGTTCATGAAGCCGACCAGAGGGGAAGCCATAATTAGACCTAGTCCCTTACCTGGAACACCAGATCTGGGGTGCAAGAAGATAAGGGTGTTGGTGGTGCCACTTGGCAAATAGTGGATCATAGCAAGGATTGATTTAATTAGTGGAGGAGGGATAGTAAGGAAATCCAATGTACTACCTTTTACCTTTCGAAGGGATAACTATGATAAAATGAGGAAAATCGTTAAGAAAAAACTAAAAGGAGCATTGGTTGCAAAGGTTTAAGACTTACATCAAGCCTTGGTGGGGGGTTGAAAATACTCATCTTGGAAGCCCAGACCAGCTGTATTCAGTCCACGCCTTTAAAGAAAAGTGGAAGGAAGTCCAAAAAACTGCCAGCATAAATTTTTAAAGGTCAGGTCATAAAGGCTGTTTGTTGTCCCCCACCCCCCCCCGCAAAAAAAGCATCTTTCAGGAAATGTAAAAAAGAGCCAATGACGAAACCTGGAAACAGCACAAGCACTGGCAAGTCCAATGCAAGGCGATTGATAAGCAGGCAAAGGGAGAATTTGAGAAGAAGCATTCTGCGGAAGCAAAAACTCATAATAAAGAACCGTTTTCAAGTACATTCGTAGCAAAAAACCTGTGAGAGAGTCAGTTGGTCCATTAGATGATAGAGGGGTTTAAAGGGGCACTAAGATGCGACAAGGTGATAGCGGAGAGACTGAATGCATTCTTTGCTTCAGTCTTTACTGAGGAATATGTAGCGGATGTTACCCATGACTGAAGTGGGTATTTAAAGGTGCGGAAAGAATTGAAAGGAAATATTCGATACATTCAGGAAGATGTTGAATACAACTATTTGGAATAACTGAAGAGTAGGAAATCACCTGGGCCGGATGGTATACAACCAGGGTGTTGAAAGAACTGAAATATGATATGCAGAACCTGCTATTAGTAATCTGTGAATTATCATTAAAATCATCTCCTAAGGAGTGGAGGAGTAGCCTAGTTGGTTAGAGCACTGGCTTGGTAACCAAGCAACCATGGTTTCAATTCCCACTAGCACTCCTTTGTTGCCTTGGGCAAGTCACTTAAGCGCCTCCCATTGCCTCGGAAGAAAAGGCCTGGCAATCTACTATCGGTGAACACTGCCAGAAACCTCCCAGAGCTTCTGGTCGCCAGGAGTCCCCAGGACTGTCGACCCGAAGGCACTAAGAAATAAGCAAAGGGGAAAATACCTGAAGACTGGAGGATCGCCAATGTACCACCATTTTTACAAAGTGTTTCCAGGGGTGATCCCGTGAAACTACAGACCGGTGAGCCTGACGTTAGTACCGGGAAAAAATGGGTAGCAACCCATCATAAAGAATCAAATTACTCAGCATGTAGATAGTCATGGCCTAATGGGAAGACAGCCAACATGGCTTTAGACAAGGAATATCTTGTCCTCCTAATCTGTTATGTTTTTTTGAAGGTGTGAATAAACAGGTGGACGAAGGTTAGTCGGTTGATAGTATTGTATCTGGACTTTCAGAAAGCCTTTGACAAGGTCCCTCATCAGAGATGTTTGGCAACACTAAAGAGTCATGGGATAGTAGGTAGTGTACTACTGTGGCTTCAGGAACTGGTTAAAAGATAGAAAGCAGAGGTTAGGGTCTAAATGGCCAATTTTCCCAATGGAGAAAGGTCAATAGTGGTGTACCGTCAGGGATCTGTGCTGAGTCCGCTGCTTTTTGGGGACATATTCATAAATTACCTGAGAAAGTTGAATAACGAGTGCTGTTATCAAATTTACTAGCCCACAAAACTATTTTAAGTTGTTAAAAACCAATCGGATTGTGGAAAATTGCAAAGAGGATCTTGATAAATTTGGAGACCTGGGCATCAAAATGGCAGATGAACTTTAATGTGGACAAGTTCACAGTTATCCACCTAGGGAAGAACAACCCAAAACTATGGTTACACGATGCAAGGTTTCCACATTAGGAACCACCACCCAGGAAAAAGATTTAGGCGTCCTTGTGGATACCACTTTAAAACCCGCGGCCCAGTGTGCGGCGGCGGCCAAGAGAGCAAATAAAATGCTAGGACATCATAAGGAAAGTAAATGGAAAATACAACAAAAGATATTATAATGCCTCTATATCGTTCCATGATGTACTACACCTTGAATATTATGTGCAATTCTAGTCGCAGTATCTTAAAAAGGATATAGCGTTATTAGAAAAGGTTCAGATAAGAGCCAACAAAATGGTCAAAGGGATGGGAAGATACTCCTATGAAGAAAGGCTAAAAGGTTTAGGGCTCTTTAACCTGGAAAAGAGACGGCTGAAGGAGATATGATAGAAGTCTATAAATTAATGAACGGAGTGGAACAGTGCTAAACATAGAGCGATTGTTTTATGTTATCATGAATATATAAAGACTATGGTGACATGCACCCAATGAAGCTACAGGGTTAAACCTACTTTAAGACTAATAAAAGAATAATATTTTTATTACTCAACCGGTAATCAAACCTGGAATTTGTTCACCAGAGGATTGTAGTACAAAGGGCTGTTAGTGTAGCTGGGTTTTAAAACGGTTTGGACAAGTTCCTCTGGGAGGAACGCCAATTATAGACAGCAAAACCAAGTCCGATGAGAGACCTATTCCATTAATGATAGCGCGATCCTCAGGTGTAAATTCTGCCTATTCATATGCTTTGATTTCCGCACGTATAAGCATTGTGATGAAACCTGATGTCTGGTTTGTGAAAGACTGCTAGGTTTACTTGGAGGTGACGTCTAGATTGGTCACTGTTTGGAACAGGATACATGAGGCTTGATGCGCAACCTTGGTCTGAGCCCCATGTTCATGGGCCATATCTTATGTGCTACTTAGTTCATCTGACCTCGAGCATATGGGTTTCGGGACAAATTGGGTCAATGTTGCCCATGGCCTAAGGAGCAGGAGACCTCTTTGGCAAGGCCGCCATGATTGACCAAGGACTGGAATAGGCTGCCGAGCAACGGCGAACAGAGTTCATGGAACTCGAGGACCAGGTGTCTTCTTCTCTAATTCTGGGATGCCCACTGCTCCTACACTTGTTCCATGGCAAGTGTCCATGGCGGACAGGGGGTAAGTAAAAAGCCCGTCGTACCCGAGGGAAAGGGCCTGCCTTACAGAAATCCTGGCCCCCCTTTTCAGGCCTCCCTTGGCTTCCCCCAGCCAGGTCAAGAGGACATGGGCCATGGCCCTCACTAAGCATGAAGGCCTCCAAAACACCAGGGGGGCCCCGCCCGGCCCAGCCAGGGTGGAGTTTTTGACTTCTTGAGCATATTCTCTCTGGTCCCCAAGGATGGTCATCAGCGCACAGGGGGAACGTAACATGAACCACTAAAGCCCGAGAGTTAGTTTGACCCAATCCCCACCGACATCTGGAGTACTTTCAGGTGCGTCAGCGGAGGGCTTTACCGTCCTCACCACCTGACCTCAGTTTCCTCGGCCCCTTATTTTACGCGGTAGAGTCACACATCTCCACGTCTCCCCTCCACCGGGACCTTCTTACTGAAGGAGTTGGGCGTCCTTCTTCAGGACAAAGCGGTGGAACCAGTGGCCCACCATTGTCAAGGGCAAGGTGTTCTACTCCAGATTATTTCCCTGTTTCAACAATAACAGGGGCTTAAGGCCCATTCTCAAACCTGCGCAAACCCCTCAACAAATTCCTGGTGAGGGAGAAGTTCAAGATGCTCTCCCTTGGAACAATTGCTGCCCTCCCTCCAGCAGGGAGATTGTCTATGCTCCTTAGACCTGAAGGATGCCTATACCCACATCCTCATTCACCCCCAACCACAGGCATTACCTGTGGTTCATGGTGGGGGGGTGGGCATTATCCGTACAGGGTGCTCCCTTTCGGCTTGGCCTCTGCTCCAATGATCTTCACAAAATTCCTGGCAGTCATGGCCACCTTCCTCGCGCCTCCAGGGGGTCTTTGTCTTCCCCTACCTGGACGACTGTCTTATAAAGGAAGACACAGCCTCCGAGGTGCAGCAAGCCACGTGCACGCCCCATCCAGATCCTGCAGTAACTTGGGGCTTATCATAAACTACTCCAAGTCTCATCTCCTCCCAACACCGCTTTCTGGAGTTTATCAGAGCAAAACTGGACACCCTCCAGTCAAAGGCCTTCCTGCCCAGGGAGACCGAGCAGACCACCCTCAGGACTTCTGGCCTGGGATATACAGCATCGTCCCTCCGTGCCCCGCTCGGCCTCCATTCTGTGCCTTCTTAGGTACATGGCCTCCATGGTCCATGTCACTCCAGACACTTGCCTCCACAGGAGGGCTGTTCAGTGATGTCTCTGAGACCCTTGACTCAGCCCAGCCACGGGGCACCTCCAGAGACGGAGTCTCCGTAACCTGTCATCTGGCGGACTCTCTGGTCTTTGGCATTCTCCCCCAGTATCTTGAGGCGGGCATGCTTTTTCAGGCCCTGAACCCCTTAAATGTCCTTACCACGCATGCCTTCCCGTCTTCAACTGGGGACCACACTGCGAGGACCTCCCGCACCCAGGGCATCTGGTCACCGGACTAGAGCACCCAACATATCAACCCTCCTGGAGCTGTGGGCGATCTACTTAGTCGCTGCCATCTTTTTTGCCACCACCTGTGCCCATCGAGCGTTCCTCGTCCAGACTGACAACCATGTGTCAATGTTCTATGTAAACAAGCAGAGGGGCATGGGGATCTCGCGCCGTCTGCTAGGAGGTGGTAGTCCTCTGCTTTGTACCGCAATCCAACAGGGTATTCTCCTGTGGGCAGTATACCTGCCAGGCCAGAACAACCTGCTGGCCTACAGGCTGAGGCAGAGTCCTCCAGCCGACAGGTTGGACCCCATGGTGGCCGACCAGCTCTTCCAGATCTGATGAAAACCCATGATGGACCTGTTTGCCATCCCAGACAACTTCCTATTGCCTCGCTTCTGTTCACAGCAGGCCCACCCCTCCATGTAGCAGCGGGCTTCATTGCTCATCTTGTGGTCTGAGGGATCCTTATCTGCCGTCCCTCCCACACCGCTGATTTGCCAAAACCCTGTTCAGGACGCTTCCTCGGACAAGGCCGCGGTGCGCTTGATCCTGATAGCCCCTTGGTGGCCCAGGCAAAAACTGTTGGTTCCCGCTACTCCTCCAATTAATGGTGGAGGCCCCCCATACCCTTTGGGAACGTCTTCCAGGACTCCTGTCTCAGGAAAGGGGCTCTCTTCTTCACTCCCAACATGGGTCCCCTGTTGCTGACAGTGTGGCTGCTGAAAGGGTGACCCTAGCCCTTTTCAACCTCTCGGGTGAGGTTAAGAGGAGATCTTGCAAGCGCCTCTACTATTAAAGTTTATGCTCTCAAATGGCCCCGTTTTTCAGCCTGATGGGCCAAGCATGGGACTGACCTGTTTCTCCTGCTCAGTGGGACTGGTGTTACAATACTTTATCCACCTCCTGGGCAATCTGGACAAGTCTAACTCCGTCCATGGTGCACCTCAGTGCCCTAGCGCGCGCCCCACCACTCTGTTGAGGGCAAGCGGCCTCTCGGTCCATCCGCTGATGATCTGCTCTCTTAGGGGTCTGCTCTTATCGATGCCCCCAGGTCACCCTCCGGCAACCAATTGGGACCTTAATGTGGTGTTGGGGCAGGTCACTTGCCCACCTTTCGAGCTTTCCTGGCTACTTGCCATCTACATTAACCTCTCATGGAAGGTGGCGTTCCTGGTTGCACTCACCTCCACTCGCAAGAGTTAGTGATCTTCCGGTGCCTTTAGTTGGCGGACTTAATGTCGTCCAGTCGCCATATACCAGAGTCTCTACAAGAACAGGGTGTGTGCTCCGCATACACCCTCATTCCTTCCGAAGGTGGTATCGTCCTTCCAGCTCAACCAGGAAATGGTACTTCCCCTACCTTTTTCCCGAGACCTCTCTCCAGTAGGGTGGAGACAGTCCTTCACACCATTGGACTGTAAGAGGACTTTGTCCCTTTTTATATCCAACGTACTCAGGATCACTGCAAATCCATTCAGCTCTTTGTCTCCTGTAGGCTGGGGGGAAGGCGGTGACCAAGCTTAACACTGTCCACACTGGTGTTGTGGATTGTATTGCCCTTGCCTGTGAGCAGGCAGGGCTCCCCCACTGGCAGGCTGTGTCATGGCACACCCATGTCAGGTCCATGGTGGCCTCGATGGCAAACTTGCGCTCTGTCCTGATGGTGGACATCTGATGGGCCCGCCACCTGGTTTCCAAGTCTCATTACTGCCTGGAAAGGGAGTCCTGATGGGACAGTGCCTTTGGCCAGGCTGTGCTCCGTAATCTTTTTAGGGGTTTAGTCAACTCCCTACCCTCCGACTCTTCTCTGTTCAGACTACCATAGCACTGGTTTTCATCTGTGGATCTGTTGGAAATGGACCTAAATGCTTCTGTTTTGTTGCTCCTCTTGAGGAAAGACCTGTGTTTTTTCGTTATGGGTTTTTGGTATCCTGTACCTGGGGAGGTCCCATATGTGAGGACTGATTTCCTGCTGTTCCTTGAGAAACTGTAGTTACTCACCTGTAAACAGGTCTTCTCCACGGTGACAGCAGAAGTCATTCCTGCAACACCCTCACCTCCTCCCCTTTGAGTTGCTGCTTAACCATCTTTTATTTTTGCCGTCTTTTAGCTATATCATCTGACTGATTACTATGGCACCTCTTCGGTGGGAAGGGGACCACACCTGTGTGATAGCATCTCCCAAAGACTTTCTTTGAAAGCTGGGGCAATGCTTTCTGTTATGACTCCGTCATGGCTGACGTCACCTATATGTAAGTACTGATTCCTGTTGTCCCTGGAGAATACCTGTTACAGGTACGTAACTATAGTTTCTGGTTGTGGCCTAGAGTTTTTTAAATTTTCTTTCATCTGTTGACAGCAATTTTGTTGCTTTAAAGGTTCAAGCTTATCAAGGTTTTTTCTCTGTATACGTTATACCATTACTTTTGTGATGACGTCATAACAATGTTGCTTCTATAAACCAATCCCATGCAGATCCTTGTGTAATCATCACTGACACAAACTATTTTTAATATCTGCGAAATACTTCAGCATGTTATTTACAATGCTCTGTGTGTTCTGTTTTGCATATCCTGGCCATTTTCATGGAGTTGTTTCAAAGATTTTTCTTGGTCCTTACTGATGTTTGCTATTGACCATCAATCATGCCATGTAACTTCCATTTAACAATGTAACCCGGGTAGGCTGGATCCGGTCGCCCCCTTTTACCAATAACTCCAAGAAATTGCCCCCCTGACCCTGACCCACCCCCACCCCCTCGTTAAGTGTTTTGGTGGCCGACCTGAGAAAACCAAACAAGCAAATTGGTAATAAACTGGTCTCAACTTCCCTTAAACCATACTACCTTTTCATCCAATCAATCTATGAATAACCCTACTACCAACCATCTGTTGGAGCCAATACCTCACCCAGCCATTCTATTAGCAAGTTGAAATTGACTGTGCCACAGTGCTTGGCCAGCGACAAGCTTGTATACCCCTCCCAAAAAGCCGACCTTGCCATGAAATTAGTAAAGTCCGGTCTGGGGTTATCCAGGTAAGGGACACCTGCACTCCCAACCAAAGTCATGGCCAAAGTCTCCAGACCCCAGAAATCTCCCATGATCCTGACCCCCAGCAGCTTCAACACCCCAAAAAGGGACCACATGCCCCAAAAAGCCCATATAGGGATGGAGTATGGGAAGCCGATCGAGCCAGCGAGATCTCGGTGCACCAGCAAGCAGGCAACTGGCTGACATGATGAACATGAAGTGGTCCCCTTGGCCCGCCCACAGCCACTCCCACCCTCCGATTGTCTCTCCCGCCTGAAAATGGAGGGGAATCAAAGAATTCACAGGATCGCCCACTCAGCCTCCAGGACGCCAATGAGAAATACCACGGCCTGCCATGCCTCATCCCACCCACTGAGGTAAGCTAAGCCGCAGGAGAGGGTCCCTGCACTGTGCCGAGCATCCCGTTACAGTCGGCCAACCGGGGACCCTGCCCTGTGGCCTAAAATCTTTCTGACAGCCGAACTTGCTAACTGGAATTATTTAGAGATTTTGTTAGTAGCCCTTCCTTTGATTTTTTAGAGCAGCATTATTTTTATTTTTAAAATGGCCAGCACAGCTGCCTAAAGGAGCCCATGATTGTTTGAACCTAAAAAAGACCGAAACTCAGAGGTTACAATGGCAGAGTATTTGACTGTGAAATTCTCTTTGATGAGTCACTAAACCTTTTGGGTCTTTATTAGCAGCCTTCTATAATCTGGGCCTTATTTGCATCCGCCATAAGTCACTTTCGCATGTTCAGTCCATCTAAAACTCAGCAAATAATAATTATGGATTAAAAATTTGCAGAAATGTGGCCCCATGCTTTGTAACTTTCTACCCATGTAGAGCCTGTCAGCGCCTCCGCCTTCTATTCACATAACGGATTTCGTTAAAACATACAATTTGACCATGATGCCTAAACATTTGCTGCACTGTGGCCATTGAAATAATGTGTAAAGATGTTAAAATTTAAAAATAATGTTTCAGTTGAATTTGCCACCTGACCCCAGAAAGTCCTGGGATGTGTGATTAGCTTTTTTTTTTTTTTTCTTTTTTGCCTCGCAGTTTTCACAATGTAACATTCCCATACAAGTAAACATTAATATAAAGCATTCACATAAATCAAGCCAACAACAAAAAAAAATAAAAAATAATGCCAAGTTTGTTATGAGGAACATCCCTAAACAAAACAAGGCCAAGTATTAAGGAAAATCTAATAGATCTTCACCGTTAATCTCAAACCAAGACAACAGAATACTCCATATGCATAACCTCTAATTACTGCCAAGTCACACAAAATTCAAAAGACGGATGAAAACCACAAACTAATCCACGTAAACTCCACTTGCTTCGCACGAATGGTCACCCAATTAACAGTCCCATCAATCTGATAATGCATCATAAATACATAACCAGTGTTTGTCGCGTTTTTTTGGGTAATGAATCATTTTGCAGGGTAGCATAAAAAAGGTGGTCTCCCAAAGTAAGGGCCAGAAAACAGTTATCCTTCTCGATTCAGAGAGAAAGAGTCGGGCCTGCAAGAACGCTGGAAAAACTAATGATGTTTGGCCCCGTCACAAAACAACATCTACCTCCTTTTTCTAAAAAAAGTAAGATTTTTCAAACAAATTTCTTATTTTCTTATTTATTTTTTTCTTTATTTATGTTTATTTCATTTAACATTTTTTCTTTATATACCGCATCTCTTCATACACTCAGTGCTGTTTACAATGACACAACAACCTATACCTGTCAATTACATGACTGATCTAGGTTTACAGATACACAGGGAAGATAACACTGGAAGTGCTGACACTGGGGGTAACCTCATCCCCCCCTAAAAAACTAATTATACAAATTATATATGACCAAATGAATAGTTTACATCAAGATTGTGATATTTTGACCAAGAATTACAGTGTTTTTCACAATTTTGACATCTCTTGTGTTCTGATTGTTATTATGTGTAGGAGTTATGTCTGAGTGAGGCGGGGAGCTGGTTCTATTGTGAGAGATGTATGGTAGCCTGAAGTGCAGAGTGACTACCTAGTGCTTGATGGACCTTTCTAAATTGGGTGATAATGTCCCTGATTGAATCTGATGTTTGGATTAGTAGTTTGTTCCAGCACGTGGTAGCATAGGCCACAAAAGCTGCTGTTATTAGCTTGTTTTGACCCATTTTGTAGTCGAGACGATGACTATGAGTGTAACTAGTGTGTTTTGCTGCTACTAGTCTCCTGGCGTTCTGTTTGTTTGGTTTGTGGGTGATGAGCTTTGAGATCGATGCAGGAGATAATTTATTATTAGCCTTGAATGTGATATGGATGAGGGTTTTTGTATATTATTCTTGCAGTTTCTCGGGAGCCAGTGCAAGATCGATTCAGTATTGGTGTTTATATGATCTCTTATAAAAGCTCCAGATAAGATGCGGGCTGCCGCGTTCATCGCCAGTTGTGAAGTGGGATTTAGTGTATTCTTGGGGATGGCCATGAAGGATGATCATTTGCATAGTCCGAAAATGCGGGTGTAACGATTGCTTGGAAAACTGTTGTACGGAAGGCCTTGGTCTCCATCAATTGGTTTCAGGCTTGGGCCGCAGTGTTTCTTATTTTGTAGGAATTGACCTTAACTGTGTTCTTTATGCTTCTCTTTAAAGGATTGAGTTTGTTGATCGAGTATCCAACCGAGGTACCTTATGGAGGCCTTAATTGGGAGTTCTGCATCTCTTAACTTATGAGGGTGGTGGGCCTGAGAAAATTTCTTGTTTCTTGTGGCTATGACGTTACTTCGGTTTTTCTTGAAGTTTATTCTCATGTTCTGGATTGAGAAGCCCGTCTGTTTTATTGCATTGAAACAGTGATTAGTGGAGAGTAGTTCAGGATTTGATATGGTTGATCGGTGTGCAATATTAGCACGTCATCTGCGTTATAAATAGGCAAGATTATACCAAAATCTCTGGTGAGTTGTGCAGATTGGCTGAATGTATATATTAAAAAGCATCGAGATAGAGATTATCCTTGAGGTACTCCCTGTTTTCCTGTTTGAAGGGTTTCAGATGTAATGTTGCCTGTACGGACCTGTTTGCCAACTTCATCTAAGTCAGATTTGCACCAGTTTCCAGGCTTGGTTTACGGATGCCTATTTTCGTGAACGTCTAGCTAGCCTAATTTTATGGTCGGACTGAGTCGCTTCCGCGGATATGTCCAGAAAAATCATTGCAATGGCCATGTGAATGTTGTCAATCCCACAAATGAGTTCATTAAGTAGTGAAGTCATTAGTGTTTTCTGTTCCGTGAGCTTCCTGGAATCCGTGTTGGCATGGGTCCAATGGGGCTGCTGTGTCAATGTGGTGTTGGATCTGCCTCTGAGTTTCCTTTTCAAGTAGCTTGGCTAGGTAGGGAATGCTGGCGATTGGGCGGTAGAAGTCCCTTCCTTGTTGGGGGTCCATTCTGGTTATTTTTTAGCAGAGGGCGTTTTGTTTTTTGTTTAAGGGCGGTAGGTAAGATCCCTGTTAGATAGGAGATGTTGCGATCTTTAGCTATGTAAGGGCTAAGGTCGGCACGTAAGGTTTTTGATCCAGTGTGCTGGCCATGGGTCATTTGGTGCCGTGGTGGTGTTTATGGTAGAGATAATTTCTTCGATGGTTTTTCCTGATGGTGGTGAGAACTTATCGAGTGATGCTTGAGCTTGCGGGATTTGGTATGAGTATTTTTGATGGCGTTGTGTTCGCCTTGACCCATTTTTGGCTTGAATGAAATTAGCATATAGTTGTGGTGGTATGGATTCTTGAGGCGGTTGCGATGGATCTTTGGTTAATGTTTTTACTAAATTGAAGAGATCACGTGGTCTGTTTAGTGTTTTGCTGGAAAGAGTGGAGTGGAAATTCTTTTTCCTTTTAGTCCAAGGTTAGTTCGCGATGCTTTTTGAGGTGGGTACGATACTCTTCTTGAGTCTGGCTGTTGTGGGTGTGTCTCCATTTTCTTTCTAACTTCCTCAGTTGGAGTAGCGATGTACGTAGTTTCTGGAGAGAACCAAGGGGCATTCTATTTTTTATTGGGGTCATTACTGGGTGGGAGCTACTTGTTCATGCTTGGTTGATGGGCATACTGATAGAGAGTGTCCGTTCCAGTTAGAGATCAACTCGTTCAGATTGTCCGTTGGTTTGGATAGTTTTTTGGCAACGCTTGTTTAGTGAAGGTCTCTGATCTAATGGTTTTAATCGCCCTGCGCTTGTTGTTGAGGTGACTGGTTGGGCGAGTGTGTTTGAATTTGTTGGGAATCTGGAATAAGATTAAGGCTATTGTCTGACCAAGGGACTGGGATTATAGAGGGTTTGGTGGTATTAGTTAAGCTCGAGACTGCTTGATGGAACGAATATCAAATCGAGGAGGTTCCCTTGATTGTGTGTGGGGTTTGTGTCTGATTTGTTTGTATCCATTCTTTCCTTGCATTGTCAGAATGTATTGGATTAAGTCGTGGTGTAGAGAGGCACGGTTTAAAATCACCTCAACAACCAGTTTGGTTTGTATGGGTTGTCCAGATTGCAGGCCAAGTTTATTATATCGGAGAGATCTTCTTGATACTTGAACTGCGTTTGGTGCTGAATAGATGACTTGATAGAAGGTGCTTTCGTATTTGCGATAGTTATAGTGTCTAGATGCGGGGGAGCTCCTGGTTAGTGACACCCGGTATTGGCACTCGGACTTTGGCTATAGTGAAGACTCCTCCACCTCTTCTATTATCTCTGTTACAAGCGACAAGTGAGAAATTGGGGGACGTGATTTGGTTTTAATTCAGGACAATGTCTGATTCATAGATCCATGACTCAGTGACCATTATGAGGTCTAGATTGTAGTTGGATCGAGGTCTGTGATGGCTGGCCATTTGTTGCGCACAGACCGTGGGCGTTAATGAGTGCACATCTAAAGCTTCGTGTTGCAGGTCGTCTTGGGTTCATCGTTTGGTAGGAAGGGTCTCCAGTGTTATGTAGAGCAGACTTGATTGCCTCTTGTGTTGTAAGGTTTGGGTAAGGTTGATAACAGTTTGCAGTGATGTTTCCTATTTGATCCTAGGAGTGCTGGGATAGGGTTTATGATCCTGTATGTATGAAACAGAGTCATGAATGGTCATGGCAATAGTATAGAGAAAAACAAGCGTTAGGGTTGAGGTAGTCATGATTATCTTTTGGTGTTTTTCCTGTTAGGTCACGGTATAAGGGCACCTTTGAATGGTCTTCAGTCGTAGTCCCATCACGCGCATGTATTTCTGCTAGCGCTCTTCTCTAAAAGCGATGGGTGCTCGACCCCGATTGGGCAGAGGATGCTGTGGGAGGGAGGATTTGTTGCTCTGATACTTGGATGCTAAAGGCAACAGTACAATTGAATGCTGTTTGGTATCATAATACTTTAAATGTTTCTAGTCAATAGTAACGTTGGCTGCTATTGGTAATAAATGCTTGGGGCTACTGGCAACAGTACTAATTGAGTGCTATTGGTAACAACTTTACATGAATGCTATGGCAACAGTACTAGTTGAGTGCTACTGGTAACAACTTTACATGAATGCTATGACAACAGTACTAATTGAGTGCTATGGCAATAGTAATACTTGGTTGTTTTCAGGGTTCTTACCTCGATGAACATCACCTGGGCCATGCTCATTGGTTGTGGCCGCTTCGAGCGGTACTGACACCCCGGCATCGGCTATGGTTATGGATGAAACACTCCTCACCGATGAACTTAATCTAGCGCTCTCAGCTACTTCGGTACCACTAGAATTGCTGCAGACCATTCCTCGAGTATCGGCTTCGGTATCGACATCGGCACTGGTGTCGGTACCGTCCATGCTTGCTTCAACAGACTCGCTTCCTTCGATGCCAAGCCTGGAATCGCTCTCTAGCATGAAGGATTCGGTACCGACTCGTCTCGGTACCGACCTCGGCCCAGGTACCGAATACATCGCTTTAAAGAAAATCCGATGTTTCATCCTTTCAAGTCTTCTGATCCCAATGACTGGGATGAATCCATCGGTACCAAGGCTGAATTTTCAACAATTCTAGCCTTTACCCCTCATGTTTTAGGGGTCCTCCTCAGGGGAGATTTCTTTTTCAAGCTTTTCTGCTTGACATGGCAAAGTTACTTGCCATTTCTATACCTGGTGAAGAATCCATACCAGGAGATTCAGAGACTCTGCAATCCCCCTGGATTCCAAAGGAGGGAATCATGCATCCTTTGCATCAGATCTTACAGGATCTACTATTAAAATGTGGGAAACTCCTTTAACGGTATCCCCACATTCTAAGACGCTTGACACTATGTACAAGGTGCCACCTTCTCCAGGTTTTCAAAAGACTCAACTTCCTCATCATTCTATTGTTGTAGAATCAGCAATGAGGCATATTAAGAGTGAAAAGAAGCACTCCTCTTATCCGCCAGGTCGTGATTCTAGGACTTTAGATGCCTTTGGACGTTGATGCTTCCAGGCATCCATGCTTTCAGCAAGAATTATCTCATATATTTTCTATGGGATTATCGCTTGAAGAGGTCACAAAGAACGTAAAGCTTTTGAACCCTTTTCTTCAAGAACATAAAAGAGCAGACTATTTCTTATTAGTCAGTCATGCTCAAAATGTCTCTAAGTTCCTTAATCGTGCTTCCCTGGACTGTTTTGAGTCTATTAGCCAAACTTCTGCTATAGCCATAAGGGCACGACGCATGGCCTGGCTCCAAGCTTCAGACTTGGACAAATTGGGTACAAGAAAGGCTGGGAAATACTCCTTGTACTGGTGAAAATCTCTTTAACAAGGATGCTTTATTCCAAGCTAATCAGTTAAACACTGATATTGTTGCTTTCAGAGGTTTGTCAAAACTTTCCTATATCCCAGCTACTAAAAAATCTCCTAACAAACTTTATCCCCCTAAGGAGAAAAAGTTTTATTCATCTTCTACCCATCATGCAGATGTTTCCAAAGAAGGGCAACATCAAACCAGGCTAAGAAAATCAAAACCTCAACAGGCTCAGCAAACCCAGCAGTCGCAGGGTTTCTGATATTTTATTCATTAAATATCTTTTCCTGTTTGAGGTTTAGAACCAGTACCCTACTTCTTATCAAAAGAAGCATCTACACTGACTCAATCCTCGACTCTAGGCATGAATCTCTTGCCACAAGAGAAATCCATTCTTTTAGCTCCAAGAGCTATTGAGGACAATCATGCCCTACAGTTAACAGGGTTCTCCTCTCCTTTTTGAAGAAAAAGAGGAGTAACAACTAACAACAAGGTAGGCTATGTCCTTCACCTTGACAGTTTTTCCTGTACGAGGATATCCTCTAGTTTTGGACTGTAAGGGGCTTCACCTTTTCAGGGACTTACCAAATTGTAAGTCTTCCTCAACTCTCGTATTACTTCTATCCCTCTTAGTCGGGACATTTAGTCTCTAAGAGTGATACTATTCAACTGGAGGGCTTACTTTTTGAGCCCATAGGTTTTCTTCAATACCTACTCAAGTAACTGGTTTCCATACGGAGTTTTCTTCTCCTTTACAATCTTCTCAAATATTTCTTTTAAGACAGCTTATCAGACAGTAATTGAGTTTTACCACTCCTAATTATGTCTGTCGGTCCTTTTCCAATCTATAGGACCTAACTTTTTCTGCTGCCTTAATAACAGATAATTCCAAGAGAGGTTTCACACCCCACTTGGACAATTTATCATTGCAGGCAACCGGCCTGTCTACTATTCTTAGCCATCTTCAATTTTTTTTTTGCTCCAACCGAATAGATTAGGTTGCACACTGGCAATTAAACAGCCAGATCTCACCTAAGCAACCTACAACATGCTCTCTGCAATTATACAAAAAAACTCTGCAACTATGGGCCTTTGCTAGAGAGCGTCAGAGCCATTCCTAGTAGGTAGCTTCTAGATGGTTAAAAAGGCTTTGCCCAGTCATGCTCCTACATGACTGTTTTTTTCCTACTCTTACCATCTTCCTTACAATTTCCTTTTAAGGAAGAGGAACCAGGGCTTAGACCACGTGAAACCATAAAAAATTGCTCAATTCCCTGGGTTGTTCCACATCTCCAGTGGAACTCTTACAACAGGGATGCATTCTTTTTCACTGCAGTCGGTCCTTGTCTACTGTTTTCCTTCTAATTCCCAAAACTTCATTGAAGCTTGTGCTGAACAAAGAACGTATGATACTCATATTGCCCTCATGGAGGGGCAAACATGGTATCCCCTTATATTGCGTCTTCTCCAGCTACTACACTTAAGTTATAGAAGGATCCAGATTTTCTGTCTTAAGACTAAGGATCTCCTCTGCACCCTTTCACGTAGGTCTCCATTCCTGGTTATTCAAAGGCTAGAATTTAAAACAAAAAAAAAATCTAGACCTCACCTTATAAGTAAGAGCATTCCACTGGTTTCCATGAAACCTCCATGGCTCTCCACTTAAAACCAGAAAGAGATTCTCTATCCATATCCTCAAGCAGGTCTTTCCCCTTCTTGTTATTAAGTGAATCTCTTTCTCTCTATATATATCTCTGACTTTGAAAGATTTGTGACTGTCCATATTGATGCTGTTCCAGCATACCATACGAGTTTAAATGGACAACCAATTTCTATGGTAATTAGAAAATACCTACTTTTACCGTAACCTTTCCGGTTACGTTACATCTGAAGCTCTCCATGTAAAGTCATTATCCTAAGTGACATCACTTAGGGAAGACATTATTGATCTTCAAAAAATTGGAGGCTACACCGCCTACTACAAATGGTTTTTTTTCTTTCGTTTGGATAAAGGGGTCTTAAAGACCCATCCTTTTTCTGCAAGGGGTATTCTACCTTTTCGTCCAAACCAGTCAGATTTATCTCCTCTCTTTCCTAGAGCCTTATTTTGCCCCAAGGACAAAGAGCTTTAAACTTTGGCCTGCAGAAGCTTCCGCTTTTCCTCCAAAGTCCAACCTCTTTAAACTCCCCCAGTTTTTCTTCTGGGATTAGTTCTAGCCATTAAGGCTTCTGACCTCTGCCTGTATTGCAAAATGTATTTTCCTCTACTTCACAGTGAGGTAATTTCTTTGAGGATAATCTACTGGCTCTTAGCAGCAGACCCATATTAGTCTCAATAAACACTTTCGCAATACTTTTGAGTAAGGTCCACATTAGAAAATTGGAATTCAATATTTGCTAACAATTATGGTCTACACAAGGACTACCCTCTAGACCAGGGGTGGGCAAACGTTTTTGACTCGAGGGCCGCCAATGGGTTCATATATTGGAACCGGGGGCCAGACCAAGAGTAGATGGACGGTGTGTATGTGTGAATTAATATAAATTAAATTTAAATTTGTAAACATTAAATGTTTAGATTAATTTAAGGTAGAAAAGCATAAAAAGAGTTATTTTACAAAACTTTTATGCAATGTATTTCTTTTATAAAATAGTACTTTCAATTTTAGTGGCCGTAGTTTGCCCATCCCTGCACTCGACCATGCCTCCCTACTTCCTTCTGTGGGTGGGTCTTTGGTTTCTGAAGCGTGGTAGCCAAAGTGGGGGCTGTCCCACCCGCTTCATCCGAAAAGATGGGGTGGGCAAGATATGAGCGAGATTTAAGATTCTGAATCACCTCAATGAATCTGCAGTTATTGCGTGCCAACGCGTCAGGAAGTGGGATATCCAGATCCTCCCATGTGACCAACCCATTTCCTGTCCTAGCACCCCCATAGCCCATTATCAGTCCTAACCCCCCCATAGCCCATGACCAGTCCTAACCCCCCATCACCCCATTTCCAGACAGCCCCCATCAGCCCATTGCCAGTCTTAACCCCTCATAGCCCATTACCAGTCCTAACCCACCCATCAGCCCACAGCCTATTACCAGTCTTAACCCCCCCCATAGCCCATTATCAGTCCTAACCCCCCAAAACCCCATTTCCAGACAGCCCCCATCAGCCCACAGACCATTGCCAGTCTTAACCCCCCCATAGCCCATTACCAGTCCTAACCCCCCCATCAGCCCACAGCCCATTACCAGTCGTAAACCCCCCCCCCCATAGCCCATTACCAGTCCTCACCCCCCCATCCGCCCACAGCCCATTGCCAGTCCTAACCCCCCCATCGGCTCACAGCCCACTGCCAGTCATAAACCCCCCCCCCCCCCCATCGGCTCATGGGAAATTAAAATTTAAAAAAAAGCTGGCCGCTGCCATCGCGGCAGCATGGAGTGTCCCGCGGGGCCCCCTCTGCCCGGCTCGTGCCGGGAGAGTTCAGCCGGGCAGAGGGGGCCGGATTAAAAGGTCCGCCGGGCCGTATTTTGCCCATCCCTGCTCTAGACGCCTTGTTTAGTCAAGCTGTTTCACAGCACACCCTTTTTTATTCAACTCCTACCCTCCATCCCTTGGATGCCTGAGGTTCGGGGAAATAGCATGGCCCATACATTAGATTTGCAACATGCTGGGACCTCCTCTAGGCATCTCTAGCTTGGGAGTCCCCATATGTGAATACTCATTCCTGCTTGTTCCTGGAGATAGCACAGTTACTTACCTGTACCAGGTGATCTCTGGGAACAGCAGGAATCAGTCTTCACAACCCACCCACCTCCCCTAGGAGTTGTTCTCTCTTTCTCTCTCTCTAATTTGTCTACTTCCCTCCTTCGGACTCAGCTACAAACCCAACTGATGAGAGGGAAGGTGAATGGGCGGGAAGGCAGCGCGCATGCGTGTGGGATGCTCCCGAAAGCGTTCTTGTCGGACGCTGGGGAGCGTTCCCGCGCAGGCTCCATCGGAACCCACGTAACCATATGTGAAGACTTATTCCTGCTGTTCCCAGAGATCACCTGTTACAGGTAAGTAACTGTGCTTTCTCTTGAAGGTCATGTCACAGCACACAATGTGCGTGCAATGGCTGCCTCTATGGCAAATCTACGCTCAGTGGTGATTGATGAAACCTGCAAAGCAGCAACTTGGTCCTCTGTCCACACCTTTGTGGCCCATTATTGCTTGGACAAGGACTCCCGTCGAGATGCCTCATTTGTCCAGGCTGTTCTCCAGCATCTCTTTCAGACTTAGAACAACTCCTACCCCCCCTTCCCGGGTTTCAATACCAGAGATCCTTGGGAGGAAACATGACCCAATTCAGCCTGTGTTTCACTGCTCTCTCTGGGGTCATCTCCCTGGCATCTCCAAGCTAGGGAGTCCCATATGTGAAGACTACATTCCGCTTGTTCCTGGAGATAGAGTAGTTACTCCCCTGTAACAGGTGATCTCTGGGAACAGCAGGAATTGAGTCCTTCACAACCCCACCCTCCTCCCCTAGGAGTTGTATCTCTTTTTCTCTCTCTTTCTCGCTCTCCTTCTCTCCTTTTATCTCAGCTACAAACCCGAGGAGGGAGAGTTGGAAAGGCAGGAAGGCAGCAGTGCAGGTGCAGTGGGAACGCTCCCAAAAGCTTTCCTATAGGACGCTTGGGAGTGTTCCCGCGTGGGCTCTGTCGGTGCCGACATCACTCATATGTGAAGACTCAATTCCTGCTGTTCCCTGAAATCACCTGTTAAAGGGAGTAACTACGCTCTTTCTGTTAATGTAATTTTTCTTATCCTTTTAGACCAACCCGGATGAGTAGATTGTACTTCCCAACCTGCAGTTGGAGGCAGGAGAACGCTGAGTTTGTGACATCAGCACTGGTATAACGATTGGTACAGCCCTGGAACTTGCCAGTATTCTCTGCCTCCAGCAGATGGTTCACATGGTTCAAATGAAACTAGTACAATAGGATTTTATGAATAACCTGACTCACTAGGTGATACTCAAGCAATAGGGCCACATGTTGTAGATTATCTGGCTAAAGGAAACTCACAGGGATCAGTCTAAGGACTTTTGCAGTGAAGGAGTATAGAGAGGTTTTTACTTTTGTGTGCTCCAAGCCCTGTCTGCAGGCCTCATCTTGGTGAGGTTTTGCTGAAACACCAGCGGTCTCCTCAGAGTGCCTCAGCCTTGACCTGGTTAGACTTCTACCTGCCAGTGTTCCTACCAGAGCCACTGCTAGCAGAAGTGAACCCTGGCCCCGCTCCCCAACGTTTCCCTTTGTTTCTGTTAGGCAGCTGCTAGGGGACATAAACTTGAGCTAAAAAAAAAAACAAAAGAGGAAAAAGATGGTGTCGGCTTGGGGACAGCCTAGAGAGTCTGAAGTCCCATGAGCAAAGCTAAGTGAAGAAGTTTCCCGGATAGTGTACTCAGGACAGCCAACATGGGACAAAGCTACGAGACCAACATTTGGTGGCGTGGTTGGCTCTGTCGAGTTTGTGGAAGAACCATCAGGTTCATGTGAAAAAGACACAAGGGTGGCAGCTGCACACATTGTCTGAGAAGGCTGTTGGAGTCAGCCCCTGATAGGAGGCAGCTTAGCCTGTCCCAGAATGTTGCATGACCGCCACTATGTGCAGTGGAGACATTCCAGCGATTTTAACTTAACCACATGGGAGTGTGCTGGGCATCCTGCAGGATGATCAGTGCAGCAGCGCACCTGGCAGCTGAAGCTGTGAGATTTGATTTTTAGGCGGGGGAAAGCCACAATGGTAGGTGTCCCTTCCATTATGTTTTTATCTGCATGTGGGAGCTGTGGCCATGTGCGGGCTGCAGGGGTTCCCATGCAGCCAATAACTGGGCTCTAAGTTATCTGATTTTGCTTTCACGTCAAGATCTGGAGAGTCCATATCCCCCCAGTCTTCACTGTTTAAGCACACTAAAACCAAAACAAAGAACACTAGTAAACCACAAGCACAACCCACACAAACAGCACACCCAGAACATCACACATGGAACATTATCCTTATCAATGCTAGGTCTATAAGGAATAAAGCACACATCATCCACAACATTTTAACTGACGACCAACCAGATATCTTATGCATAACAGAAACATGGCTCACTGCCTCAGACCATGCAACATTGAACCAAATTCAAAAGCCCGGATACCAACTATACAACTGCCCACGCACCAACCGAAGGGGAGGCGGAGTCCTTATAGCAGCCAAAACCAGCCTCCAACTCACAACCACATCCACGGTCACAAATCCTGATCTCGACCTGCTTAAAGTCGAAAGCATGGCACTATCCATCTGCCTAATCTATAGACCTCCCTCACCGCAGCATGAAGCGCTATCCACAGCACTTGAAACCATCACATCCACCCAAAGAAAGAAATTCCAATCATCCTTGGAGATTTAAACCTAGCATCAATCCCTCCGTCCCCACACAGACACCTTCTATGAAGCCATGGACCAACTGGGTTTCCAACAAATAATAAATGACCCCACACACGATAGAGGAAACACACTAGACATGATCTTCATACCCAGAAATTCACGACAAAACCGTTGAACCACCTACAATAAACATAGCCCAAGTACCATGTTCAGACCAACACCAAATCAACTGAAAATTTAAACTAAAGTGCCTACCCAAAAAAACAAAATAGATGAGAATGACCAACCCAATCAGGAAATTAGTGAAACTCATCGAATAACACCTCATAAACTCCATCGCATCCCACATAACCCTTGATTCCACAGAACCTCGTCGAACTAACAAACAGATGGAACACACACATCCAAAAACATTTCTAACCCAACACTGAAACACTCAACCAAATCTACGTAAGAACAACTCGGAACCCTGGTACACAGGAACTCTAACAAAAGCGAAAAGGGAGCTCCGTAAAATAGAGAGAAAATGGAGACAAACCAAATCCTCCGATCTCAAAACCAAATACATGGCCCATCTTGCAAAATACAAAAACGACGTGAACAATGCAAAAAAAACACATCACACAAACATTCTAAACAAAGCGATCAATCGCCCAAGAGAGTTATTCGAATTAGTCAAATCTCTAACCAAAACCCCGACCAGACTGCCAATCACAACAACTCCATCAAAGCCCAAAACCCTGGCAAAACCACTACGCGAACAAAACTGACGGCCCCCCAATCCTCCCCCCCCAAGCCCCACCAACACCACAAATGAAGAGTGAGAACAACATAACGCAAACCCAGTCCTGGAAGCACTTCCACAAAATTGGAACCAAGCAAATCACAACCATTGTCTCAAACCTGAAAAGCACCACCTCCCCTCTAGACCCCTGCCCTGCAACCTGGATCAAGACGGTAAGGTAAAACAAGACATAGCACCCCACATCACACACATAGTTAACCTATCCCTGCAACAGGGAACTCATGCCCTCAGAACTAAAGAGATCAGTCATTAGACCAATACTAAAAAACAATACACTCAACAAGGAAGACCCAGCCTCATACCGTCCCATATCAAGCATCTCCTTCCTGGCAAAGATCATAGAAAAAACAGTCCTTCTACAACTCCAAGACCATCTGACAGACAGTGCTCCCCTAGATGACCAGCAATATGGCTTCAGGCAACATCATGGAGTGGAAACCCTATTACTAGTCCTACTTAACAACCTCCTAAAGGGCCTTGAAAACAAAAAGAAAATGTACATTCTTGTATTCATCGACATCTCAGCTGCCTTTGATACAGTTAACCATGAAACACTCATAAACAGGATAAAATCAATAGGAATAACTGGAACCCCCCTAAAGTGGTTCACCTCCTACATATCCAATCGAACACAACAGGTTCAATTCAACGGAGAACAAGCAGACCCTTCACCCAAACACAGGGAATCCCCCAGGGCTCTGCTCTCTCGGCGCTTCTATTTAACATATATATGCAGCCTCTATGCAAAATTTTCACTCGGCACAAAATTAATTATCACATCTATGCCGATGATATCATGCTATACTCGCAACTAGACACTGAAAACCCAAACTACAGCCCACTGGAGACATGCATTGAAGAGATGCAAGACTGGTTACAACAAAATAGTATGTCGATAAATCACAAAAAAACCGAAGTAATGTATCTCTCCAAAGAACCGAACTTTGACCCACCCCCATCAATTCACACTATGTGACAACACTTACCAACGAAAAAAGAAATAAAGTATCTAGGAGTCACTTTTGACTGTGACCTAAAGATGGAGAAAACACCTCCGAAAGACCAACAGAGCAGTTTTTCACAAGCTTAGAGTCCTCCAACCCATCCGGAGTATTATTGATCCCCAAGATTTCAGAACCGTGGCCCAAGCACTCATCATGCCACATTTGACTACTGCAACGCCATCCTACAAGGTCTACCTAAAAAAACCCTAAACAGAGTACAAATGGCACAAAACGTAGCTGCCAGGGTCTAATGAAGAAAAAACTAAACGACCACACACACCAGTACTAATTCAACTACACTGGCTACCCATAACAGCTCGCACTAATATAAAATACTAACAACTACATTTAAACTCATCCACAAACTTAGCACCTTCTTTCCTCAACAACCTAGTCAGAATGCAACCTCCTACCCGAAACAGGAGAACCCACAACGCCAACATCCTCCACACTCCAACAGACATAAGATCTACCAAAAATTAACACCAGCCACAGAGCTTTCTCATATGTGGCACCAACGCTGTGGAACCAACTACCAACAGAGCTACGAGCTAGCAATGACCTTCCAGACTTCAGAAAGAAACTCAAGACGCACATTTTCCAAACCCACTTCAACCTGAATTAAACCTTCAGTTGGGGGCAGCCCCCTGCCCACATTGAACAAGAAACCTATCCTGTGTATATGTGTCTATGTATATATGTAAACATTATGTGTATATGTATCTATGTATATATGTAAATATTTCCTCCCCACAGCTACGATTTGTTAGCTCTGTGTGATGTGTTGTTTCTGATAATCTGAAACGCTGTGTGACGTGCTTTTCTGATAATCTGTATGTAAACAAAATTTGTACCTGCTTTGATCTGGCAGTTTCATAATAATAATCTTACCGCTTCTGATCGCTGGAAGGAGCGGGATACAAATACTCTCTAAATAAATAAATAAATAAAATGCCGTGAGACTACATGGCTCAGTCCCTTTCTTGCCTCACTATGTTTGTCTTAGAAATCTTGCCTGTCATTCTTCAGTGTTTGTATTTCCCAAGTACAGTGTTTTGTTATTTCTCTCCTACTTATTTGGTGGATCCACAGTGCTCTCCTAAAGGTCAATTTTGTAACTGTCTGGACAGCTTGCAGAGCAGTCCATGCAGATATATAGGCCAGCAGTCAAAGGTGGGTTCTCACAGTTTCTTTTTGAAAACTTGGGAATAGTGTGTATCAGGGTTACAGAGAGAACCTGTGAAATTTGCATTACCTTGTATAACAGGAGGCTGATACACAGAGTAAATAGAACAGGCGTTTCAAATTAAAAATCTCCATGCAGGCTTGCCTTTCCTAACATAATCCCATCCTGATCTTTTGCCTTTGTGTCTTGGGTAAATACGTGCACTGGAATAACAGCATGCAGTGTGCCATTGTAAGACTTCCTTTAACAGACATCCTCACATTCAGTTTGGAGGGAAAGTTCTTGGAGAGTATGTGAACATATGAGATCTTCCCCAGCCTTCACTCCCCCCCCCCCCTTCTTTTGAACGCTCCAGGTGTGATACATTGCAGTTGTCAGATGCAGGTCATGGGGTTTTAAGATTTTGCTCCTTTGTGTATTCATTCATTCATTTTAGACTTGTTTCTCCAGGAAGTCAGTCCTCACATATGGGTGACGGCGCCAACTGAGCCCACGCGGAGCATTTCCCCCAGCTTTCAAAGAAAGCCTTTGGGAATGCTACCACACATGCGCGTGGTCCTCTTCCCGCCCAAGGGTGCCATCTTGCTCAGTCCCCTTTTTTCTGCAGAGCCCAACGGAAGTGGTCCTCTACTCTCCTGGAAAAAGCTCTAAAATTCCTTACATTTGTCTGGTTTGCATACCGATTCCCTTCCCATCTTGATCTTGGCTCCCTTTTTTTTTTCTCTCTTGTTTTCTTGTGGTTCCACCTCGACCGGCCCTCGAGCCTTTTTTCGCCTGGGGGTCCTCGACCTTGGCTGAGTGTTTTTCCACCATGACTCTCAGTGAGTTCAAGAAGTGCGATCCCTGCAGTTAGACTATCTCAGTTACTGACACTCATGACTGCTATCTTTGCTGCCTGGGCCCGGACCACGACAGCTCCACCTGCGACTGGTGCCAGGCCATGACCCCAAAGACAAAAAAAAGGCAGTCAGAGTTGCAGGGGGAAGCTGTTTCCCAGGTCTGACTCTGCCCCAGCCTCCCCATCGCCGAGCCCTGAAGCTGGCCCTTCGTGGGAGGTCCAGGCATCCTCTGAGTCCCGCGGCGACGGCTCCTCCGGTGTGGCCCTGGACCCTCCCAAGAAGAAAAAGGTACCGAAGGAGGTGCCTCCACTGAAGCTGGGCAAGGTCCCTTGCCGGGACTCGGGCCACTCCGAGCAGCACCCTTAAAAGGTTTCAAGACAAGAGTCCTCAGCTGACGGAGACTGCGCCAGGACCCATGAACCTGTAGTCCTCCTCGAGGATGTACCCTCCGGAGTACCGGCATCAGACCTGAGGAGGCCTTCGGTGTCTACGCCGGGAGCTGCACAACCATTGGACCTCGAGACCCGAATGGTGGCCATGGAGCAGAGCCTCTCCTCCATCTTGGCCTTGCAGTGAGCGTTGATGTCTAGGCTCCGAGCGCCATTGGCTTCGGGTAAGTCCTCAGCATCAATCGAGGTCTCGGTCATGCTCCTCTGGGATCCGGTCTCCCCTGACAAGTTTTCAGGAGTCTGACCCCAGGTCTTCTGGGGGAGCCTGGTTCCTCGGGGACTCCTCGGCACCCTCTGAATTCGATTGGTAAAGAGGACGAGGTCTCTCAGGAGACCTCCCGGCACAGGGACGTTCCCTCCAAGCCATCTCTCCCAGAGCCTCAGCGCCACTTTCTGCCTGAAGACGTAGTTTTTCATGACTTCGTCTGTGACATGGCCGGAGCGCTCTCGAACACACAAGGCAAGAGACGTATGTTGGTCACAGGTGCCTTTATTAGTAGATCCAAATGCGTACTTAAACAGAAATGGTACCTCCTTTCCTCTTTACCGGCATTTTCTTCCAAACAGTTGACTGTGGCTTACAAGCACAATCCCAATCTTGGTAACATACTTGTTCCTTCGGCCTTAACCAGACCACGTCCAAACCCTAGAGTTAAGGGGCATTTCCGATGTGGACAATGCTCCGTATGTCAGCATACTTTAGTTACTAAGGAATGTTTTGTACACCCTACATCTGGCAAGAAGGTCTATATCCAACATTTCTCCAATTGCAAAACAGAAAATGTTATTTACTTGATCTTATGCCCATGTAATTTGGCTTATATAGGTAAGACGAAAAGGCAGGTACGCACTTGTATTATTGAGCACAAGAGCTGCTTGCATAGACAAATTCCTGAAAAACCTCTTGTATCCCACTGGATGCAACAAGGACACGCTAGCAATGATTTAAAATTTCTAGTATTCAAGACAGTGATACCACATTGGAGAGGGGGTGGCATCGACAAGATCCTGCTCAAACTAGAGTAGCGCTACATCTATGAATTCAACAGCCTTGAGCCTCATGGTCTTAATCAAGATAACAATTTATCCGTTTTTTGTAAAGAAAAATTACTACACTTTTTTACATTTATACTCTTTTTATCTTTAATTGTCGATTTCCTATTGCTGTTTTCTTTTAGCACACTGCTACATAAGACTACATTTTTAGTTTGCATCTATATTCTGTTCCAATATGTTTTAAGATTATCACTTGTCCCTCTAATATACTTCTTTCTAAAGAACTCCTTGATTGATGGCTTGCTAACTCCTCGCCAAGTTTACCTTTGACACCTCTTTTTGGTGCGCAGCAGAGTTTTTATTCACTCCTTCAGCTCCCGCAGTATAAACTGCGGCGTTGGAGGATTCATCTTCTTTATGATTGTGGATTTTCAAGGTTGGTACTGCTGTTTTTTTGTCTTCTGTCTGCAACATCAGATTTTCAACACATTACAAACTCAGTTTATCATATAAGCCAAGGCAGCATACGCGGCAGTTTGCATTAACCACGGCATTACATGTGGCGGCTTGTATCACATCTGGCTCTAAGCATTTGTTTTAAAAGCGCATTACATATTACTTTGCTACCTTTTTTTTCTCTGCATTTCTTATCCATTTGTAAATATCTTTTGATACATGACTATTGAGATTTCATTCATGTTTGTTTTCCGCAGTATAACGGTTCCGGCGGAGTATTTTATAACATTTACAACTCTTCTGTGAAGTACACAGTGTTCACTAAGGTCTGTTTAGATCTTTTTTTATTTAGTTTTTGTTTCCACTCTCCCCCTTTTAAAACTAAAGTACTCTTCATGACATGTTTGCATATTATAATTATAACTTTATATGGAGCAATCTGGTTTGGGCGTGCGTCTTTTACATATATATTAAATAACATACAGTCCTTCCTCCTTTTTTTTTTTAAATTATCTGTCCCTTTTTTTATCTGTTCCTTTTTATGGTCTCTGCTGCCATCTCCTTACAGTATGTAGAATCTAATTGATTATCTTTGTAATACCAGGTACCCCTTCTCATTAGGGTCCCGTAGTTTAAATATAGGGAGGAGTGGCTCAGTGGTTGGGACAGGTTACCTCAGGCCGGAAGGCCGGGGGTTCAATTCCCACATGGGGACAAGCAACCTCAGGCCGGAGGGACTGGGGCCTCTAGTCCCATGGCCACTCCTTCTGGCCTTGGGCAAGCCACTTAACCCTCCATTCCCTCAGGTACACTTAGATTGTGAGCCCTTCAGGGACAAGGGAATAAAAAGTACCTGTTAGTATACATGTAAACTGCACTGATTCTAAAGAGCGCGGCATAAAAAATAAAATAAATAAAAATAAATAAACAAGTAATCTCCAGGAGCAAGCAGGAATGCAGTCATCACATATGGGTATCGTCGGTACCGACGGAGCCTGCGCGGGAACGCTCCCTAGCGTCCAATTAGAAAGCTTTTGGGAGCATCCCACAGCGCCTGCGTGCTGCCTTCCTGCCTTTCCCAACTGCCTCTCTCCAGTTCTTCGTTTTCCGCGGAGCCAGCAGGTCGTGTTCCTGTCACCGCAGAAAATGTTTCCTCCTTTTTTGTGGTCGCGTCTGCCTTCCTGGATACTTTACCGGTACCACCAGTTTTTCTTTCTTTCTTTCTTTCTTTTCTTTTCTTTTAAAAAAAAAAAGATTCTTAGTACTTTTTTTTTCCATTTTTTTTCAGGTGCACGCGCCATTTTTGGCCTTAGGCCCAGGATTTTTTCCATAATGGAAAAACCCTCTTCGCATTTTAAAAAAGTGCACCAAGTGTGGCGGTACAATCTCTGTCACAGACACCCATGAGTGGTGTATGAAATGTTTAGGTCCTGACCATTCCATTTCAGAATGTATGGCCTGTGCCATGATGTCCAAGAGAGGTAGACAGAACTGAGCTGCCAAGCTCAGTACCCTGTTTCCCTCTGCTGCAGCTTCAGTGGCATCGACGTCTTCCAGGGCTTCGTCTTCCTCCCATGGATCTCAGGTAACTAAACATAAGTCTAGCCAGTCCTCAAAGGGTAAATCTCCTTCTAAGCATTGAGATGCCTCTGGCGTTGCCCTTGAGGATTCTGCACCGGCAAAATTGCCCCAGCGGGAGGCTTCAGCTTCCAAAGCATTATCGGGGCTCCAGGACGTTCTCGAGGCCTCAACCTCGGCAGAACTACTGGTGCCATGCTCTGGGGTTACCGGCGATCTTCTCCGGTACCGACATCCAGGTATCGGCAGCGTCAATAGACCAGAGAGTCCTGGCTATTGAGCACAGTCTGGCGGCTCTCCTTGCGGCATCGACGCCCTCGGAACCGCGTCAGACAATTCAACCGGTGCCGGCTCCGACTCCGACTCCGTCACCAGTACCGGTACCGATAGCATTGACATTGGTGTCTGCATTGCCAGTACCCAGTCATCCAATGCCTTCCGGTACCGATACTCCGCTACCGATTACTCCCGGTACCGACTTCGGTCGGTACGGGTCTCGGGCTTTTCAGGAGCATCCGGACAGACGGTACTTCGAGTCCTCAGAAGAATCTGAGGAGTCTGACAGTTCTGTCGATGCAGGAATGCTTCTCCCAGAGGAGCCCTCCTCCCCTAAGCGCAGGATGTCTCCTCCAGAGGATATTTCCTTTCAGGATTTTATCAGGGAGGTGGCTCGGGGGTCTGTCCATTACTGTGGCCCCTGAAAAAGAGCCCAGAGCAAAGGAGTTGGAAATTTTACAATATCCCAAAACTCCTAAGGAGGCAGCTACCTTGCCCATCCATGAGATCTTGCATGATCTCATGTTAAGAATGTGGGAGACACCTCTTACCACCTCTCCTCATTCTCGTAGACTGGATGCTCTGTATTGAGTCCCTCCTTGTCCTGGTTTCCAAAAAACTCAGCTTCCTCACCACTCTATTGTAGTGGAATCAGCTATGAGAAGGATCAGGAGTGCAAAGAGGCATGCCTCTAATCCTCCAGGACGTGAGTGCAGAACTTTGGATGCTTTTGGACGTCGTGTCTTCCAAGCTTCCATGCTTTCTGCCAAGATCAATTCCTATAGTCTATACATGGGAATGTTCCTGAAGGAGGTCACAGGTGATTTAGAGACTTTGAGTCCTCTTCTTCCTGAGGATAAGAGACAGGATTTTCTCACATTGGTCAAACATGCCCAAGATGTTTCTAAATTTGTCAACCGTGCAGCTTTTGACTGTTTTGAGTGCATAAGCAGAACCTCTGCCATTGCCATAGGTGCACGTAGAATTGCTTGGCTCCAGGCATCTGATCTGGAGCTCTGGGTACAAGACAAATTGGGAAATATCCTGTTTACTGGTGAGAACCTGTTTGGTAAAGATTGGCAGGAAAAGGCCAATGAGTTGGATGCTGACAACTCCACCTTGGATAGATTATCCAAGTCCACAGCTGATCCCACTAGAAAGAAATCTTTCAAGAAACCATTCTTTTCTAAAAAGAAAAGATATTATCCTGTTTATTCTCAGCAGGGACGTTCTGCAGGTCAGCTTGTCAGGAAAGGTCAGCAGCCACCCAAACAAAGAAAAGCAAAGACTGCTAAGCCTCAGCCGTTCCAGCAGTCTTTGTCTCCACAAGGCCTTTGACTTTCAGCTAGAGAACTTAGCCTTCCTGGCTCTCGTTGGACCAGAGCCTTCCACCATTCCAGAAAGGTTGTGTCACTTTGACCCCAGATGAGGGCAAATAACAGCAGAGCATTGGACACTCCATCATAAAAGAGGGGTACAAGCTTCATTTTTCGAGCATGCCCCCTCCCACAATGATAAGACAGTTCAATTCTCCGACATCTTTCATCAACCTGTTAGGTCAGGAGGTCACTATGCTTCTTGCCCAAGGGGCAATAAAAGAAGTACCCATCCATCAACAGGGTACAGGGTTTTATTCCCCCTTTTCCTTATCCCAAAGAAAACAGGAGGATACAGACCTATCTTGGACCTTGGAGAATTGAACAAATTCCTTGTCAAAGAGAAATTCAAGATGATTTCTCTGGGAACTCTGCTGCCATACCTTCAGAGTCAGGATTGGCTTTGTTCTCTAGATCTCAAGGATGCGTACACCCATGTTCTCATCCATCCAACTCACAGAAGATTCCTTCGGTTCCTTTTTCAAGGAAAGCGCTACCAATACTGGGTGCTTCTTTTGGCCTGGCCTCAGCACCAAGGGTGTTCACGAAATGCATGACTGTGGTAGCAGCATTTATCCGCACTCTAGGGATATTCGTCTTCCCCTACTTAGTCGACTGGCTCATTCGAGCCCCAACAGAGTCAGAGGCCAGGACTTCTCTATCCTGCACAATGCGTATCCTTCAGTATTTGGTTCTGGTAATAAACATCCCAAAATCCAGTCTAACGCCCACTCAGTCTCTAGAGTTCATAGGAGCTTTGCTGGATACCAGAGAGGCAAGGGCCTATCTCCCCCAGGCCCGTTACCTTCGCATGGTGCAGTTAGCTTCTCAAGCAGTGCTAAAGCCTCATCTCACTGCCCGAGAAATGCTACAACTACTAGGCCACATGGCATCTACCGTGCATATGGTTCCCTATGCTCGCCTCCATATGAGGGCAGCCCAGTGGACTTTAACCACTCAATGGACCCAGGCATCAGGATGCCTATCAGACAAAATAGAAAACACAAGTCGCCTTATTTTGTCCCTCCAGTGGTGGAAGTCCACTCAAAACCTGTTGCTGGAGTCCCCTTTTCAACATCCCTTACCCCAGGCAACTCTCACAACAGATGCTTCTCCGATGGGTTGGGGAGCTCATCTGCAAGACCTCTCTACCCAAGGCACCTGGTCTGCACAGGAGACTCATCTACATATCAATCTCTTGAAGCTCAGAGCAATCTTCCTTGCTCTTCGAGTGTTCTACACCCTGCTCAGCTACAAGACAGTCCTCATTCATACGGAGAATCATGTAGCCATGTTCTACGTGAACAAGCAGGGGGGAACAGGCTCTCTGTCTCTTTGCAACGAAGCTGTGCGACTATGGGCCCTAGCCAGAGAGCATCAGATTCATCTCTTGGCGGTGTATCTTCCAGGCATACAAAACTCTTGGGCAGACATACTCAGTCGAGTTCTGCTTCCACACGAGTGGTCTCTGCATGCAGACCAGGTAGCCAAGATTTTTCAAATTTGGGGAACCCCGGACATAGACCTCTTTGCAAGTCCGTGGAATGCCAAACTTCCCCGGTTCTGTTCCACAACCCCGGCTCAGGGGCTCAGGCCAGGGATGCTTTCCTCCTTTACTGGGGTCAAGGCTTCTGTATGCCTTTCCACCCATTCCCCTTATTCCCAAAACCATGTTCAAGCTTCAGAGACAGAGGCCGTATGATTCTCATAGCTCCACATTGGCCACAGCAAGTGTGGTACCCTCTGCTTCTACATCTCTCTCAAGCTTCCTCCCTGGAGTTAGGGTCTGCTCCAGATCTCCTGTCTCAGGAGGACAGAATATTATGGCATCCCAATCCCCAGTCTCTGCATCTCAGGGCTTTGTTGCAGAAGGCCTAGATAGATCTTCATGATCTTAACCTTCCTCAGCAAGTAAAGGATATCCTTTATTCTTCCAGGAAGCCTTCCACAAGATGCTCTTATGCTTTCAAGTGGAAAAGGTTTACCATATGGTGTTCGCAGAAGGGTCTTAACCCCCTTGCGATACCTCTGGAATCATTACTGGAGTATCTCCTTCATTTATCCAATGCAGGACTTAAAACTAATTCAGTAAGAGTCCATTTGAGTGCTATTGCAGCTTCTTTCAAGCCTCTAAATGAACAAGCTGTTTCCTCCCATCCTCTTATAGCAAGATTTATGAGAGGCCGCCTTGTAACTAAGCTTCCCATTAGGCCACCACCGGTGGCATGGGACTTAAACCTGGTTCTTGGTCAGTTCATGAAGCCACCTTTCAAACCCTTAGCTACTACCTCATTGAAATTCCTTTCTTGGAAGGTTATCTTTCTCATTGCAATCACATCAGCACGTCGCATCAGTGAGATGCAGACATTAGTAGCTGATTCACCTTATACAAGGTTCCATCATGACAAGGTAGTCCTTAGGACTCATCCACGCTTTATGCCAAAGGTGGTCTCGCCTTTTCATCTAAACCAAGCGGTCTACCTACCTGTGTTCTTTCCAAGGCCTCATGCATCAAATGCAGAAAGGGACCTTCATACTTTGGACTGTAAAAGAGCTTTAGCCTTTTACATACAAAGAACACAGCAACATAGAAAGTCCTCTCAACGCTTTGTTGCTTTTGATTCTTCTCATTTGGGACTTCCAGTCTCCAAGAGAACGCTATCTAACTGGATTGCTCAGTGTATATCCTTTGCCTATCAGAGTAAGAATCTTCCTCTGGAGGGCCATGTCACAGCTCACAATGTGAGAGCCATGGCAACTTCAATGGCTCATCTGCACTCTGTGTCTATCGACGACATCTGTCGAGCAGCCACCTGGGCCTCGGTTCATACCTTCACAGCCCATTACTGCTTGGACAAGGACTCCTGCCGGGATGCCTTGTTTGTTCAGACTGTTCTCTAACACCTGTTCCATACCTAATCAACTCCTACCCACCATCCCTGGTAGGATGCCAGAGATCCATGGGGGGAAGTGGAGCCCTTTCAGAGGGACACACAACCTCTGGGGTCTCTCCCTGGCACCTAAAGCTAGGGAGTCCCCACATTCCTGCTTGTTCCTGGAGATAGCATAGTTACTCACCTGTAACAGGTGATCTCCGGGAACAGCAGGAATTTAGTCCTCACAACCCACCCACCTCCCCTAGGAGTTGTATCTCTCTATCTATCTTTCCCTTCCCTCTCTCTCTTTGTCTCAGCTCTGAAACTCAACTGGAGAGAGGCAGTTGGGAAAGGCGAGAAGGCAGCACGCAGGCACTGTGAGATGCTCCCAAAAGCTTTCTAATTGGACACTGGGGAGCGTTCCCACGCAGGCTCCGTCGGTACCGACGATACCCATATGTGAGGACTAAATTACTGCTGTTCCCGGAGATCACTTGTTACAGGTGAGTAACTATGCTTTCCCTGAATTAGTCACATTATTATTTTATTGGCTACCTATCATCATTGTTTCACTTCCTTTTTAAATTTATAAAAAGCATTTTTAATATGGCCTTTTAAAAAATTAGTGTATACTAAAAAAATAGTACATACTATGATTACCAATTCAAACGGAACGGTCTGGGCTGGGGACCTCCATGTTAACTCCCTCCTTCTGTTTTTTGAGGTATGATCTTATATGATGTTATTTTAAAAAATACTACAAAACCTCCTACCCTTTGCTTTATGCTTTATAATATAGTTTCCTTAGGGCAGGGGTTCTGAACCCTGTCCTCGGGACCCACCTAGCCAGTTGGGTTTTCAGGATAACCCCATGAATATGTATGAGAGAGATTTGCATACACTGCCTCCATTATATGCAAATCTCTCCCGTCCATATTCATTGTGGTTATCCTGAAAACCCGACTGGCCAGGTGGGTTCCAAGGACAGGGTTGAGAACCCCTGCCTTAGGGGTTCATCCTTTCATGACTCTATATTATTAGTTAGGTTTTTATCAGTATCCCATAGCCTGCTATGATAGCATTTCCTGAGTCATTTGTAGTCAAGGATGTCACCATTTATTATTTTAATGTTCTCTCTCCAGGAACAAGCAGGAATGTAGTCTTCACATATGGGTATCATAGGTATCGACGGAACCTGCGCGGGATTGCTCCCCAGCGTCCAATAGGAAAGCTTTTGGGAGCATCCCACAGCGCCTGCGTGCTGCCTTCCCACCTTTCCAACTGTCCTTCTCCAGTTCTTCATTTTCCGCGGAGCCGACATGTCGCATACCCTGTCACCGCAGAAAATTTTGTCTTTAATCTTTATTTTTGTGGTCGCGCCTGCCTTCCCTTGACGCTATACTGGTACCGCTGGTTCTTTCTTCTAAAAAAAAAAAAAATCTATAGTTTCTGAAGTGGTTTACTTCAGGAACTTTTTTCCTTGGTGCTAGGTGCCATTTTGGGCACTAGGCCCAATTTTTCCTTAAAAATGGAAAAACCTACTTCAGGTTTTAAGAAATGTTCTAAATGTGGCGGTACCATTTCCGTCACCGTCACCGACACCCATGATTGGTGTCTCAAATGTTTAGGTCCTGACCACTCTATTTCAGAGTGCCTCTCCTGTGGAATGATGTCAAAAAGGGGCCGGCAGAACCGAGCTGCTAAACTTAGCACCCTTTTTCCCTCAGGCGCGGCGTCTGTTACATCGATGTCCTCCAGGCTTCATCTTCCTCCCATGGATCGCAGGTAACACCCAAGCATCTGCAGCGTCGATAGACCAGAGATTCCTTGCTATCAAACGCAGTCTAGAGGCTCTTCTCACAGCTTCGGTACCGTTGAAACCGCTTCAGACACCTCAACCGATACCGGTACCGACACCATCGACATCGGCGGGTATGTCACCCATACCAAGTCATGTGTCTGTCTCCGGCATCGACAGATCGGTACCTGAACAACCCGATACTGACTTCAATCGATACTGGTATCGTGCTTTGCACTATCATCGGGATTGGAGATATTTTGAATCCTTGAATGAGTCTGAAGACTCCGAAGACTCTGCCGATACCAGCGTACTTCTCCCCGAGGATTCCTCTTCTCCTCAGAACAGAATGTCTCCACTAGAGGATATGTCCTTTCAGAACTTTATCCGTGATGTGGCCCGAGGCCTTTCCATCACAGTAGCTCCTGAAAAAAAACCTAGGGCAAAGGAGTTGGAAATACTCCAATACCCTGAGGCTCCCAAAGAGGCAGCTACTCTGCCTGTTCATATGATCTTATGCTAAGGATGTGGGAAACACCTTGAACCACATCGCCTCATTCTCGAAGACTTGATACCATGTATCGAGTTCCACCTTGTCCTGGCTTTCAAAAAACTCAATTACCACACCATTCAATGGTGGTGGAATCAGCCATGAGAAGGATGAAAAGTGCAAAGAGACATGCATCCAATTCTCCAGGTCGTGAATGTAGGACTCTCGATGCTTCCATGCTCTCAGCTAGGATCAGTTCCTGTATCTTGTATATGGGAATGTTCCTTAAAGAGGTCACAGGGTACTTGGAGCTTATGAGCCCCCTTCTTCCTGATGACAAAAGACAAGACTATCTCACTCTTGTCAAACATGCTCAGGATGTTTCCAAGTTGTTAATCGTGCAGCCTTTGACTGTTTTGAGGGCATAAGTAGAACCTCTGCTATTGCCATTGGTGCACGTTGGATCGCCTGGCTTCAGGCTCCTGACTTGGAAATTTGGGTGCAGGATAAATTAGGAAACATTCCTTGCACATGAGAAAATCTCTTTGGCAAGAATTGGCAGGAGAAAGCTAATGAAATAGATGCTGACAATATCACATTGGATAGATTGTCCAAATATATAGCCGATCCTGCAAAGAAAAGATCCTCTAAAAAACCATTTTTCAATAAGAAAAAGAAGTTTTATCCTTCGTATACCCAACAGGGGCACCGTCCAGGTCAGACTGCTCAAAAGGGACAACTGCAACAACCTAGACAACAAAAGAAGCCAAAAGTTGCAAAACCTCAGCCAGCTCAGCTGGCTCAGCCCCCTCAGGGGCTTTGACTCCTTTCTAGAGAACTTCGCCTTCCTGCCCCTGAAGGATCCAGAACCCTTAACCATCCCAGGCAGGTTATGTCATTTTGCCCACATACAAGCTTCATTTTCACAGCCTGCCCCCTCCTACAATTATAAGACAGTTCAATTCTCAGACCTCTTTTGACAGTCTCTTAGGTCAAGAAGTCACAATTCTCCTTGCTCAAGGAGCAATAGAGGAAATACCCATTCCCCATCAGGGTACAGGGTTCTACTCCCCCTATTTCCTTATTCCAAAGAAAACAGGAGGACACGGACCCATTTTAGACCTCAGAGAATTGAACAAATTCCTGTTCAGAGAGAAGTTCAAAATGGTCTCTAGGAACTCTGCTGCCATACCTTCAAAGTCAGGATTGGCTTTGTTCTCTAGATCTCAAGAATGCGTATACTCAAATTCTCATCCATCCAAATCACAGGAGATTCCTCCGATTCCTGTTTCAAGGAAAGCACTACCAATACAAGGTTCTTCCCTTTGGCCTGACTTCTGCGCCAAGAGTGTTCACAAAATGCATGGCTGTGGTAGCAGCATTTCTCTGCACTCTGGGAATATTCGTCTTCCCGTACTTAAATGACTGGCTAATTCAAGCCCCTACAGTGCCAGAAGCCAGCTCTGCTCGGTTTCGCACAATGCGAATCCTTAGTATTTGGGACTGGTCATAAAACTCCCAAAATCCACTCTTGCTCTCACTCAGTCCCTAGAGTTCATAGAAGCTCATCTGGATACCAGACAGACAAGGGCTTTCCTTCCGCAGCCCCGCTGTCTTCGCATAGTACAACTAGCTTCCCAAGCAGTGCTCAAACCTTGTCTTACTGCTCAGGAAATGCTAGAATTGCTAGGCCACATGGCATCCACCGTGCATGTGGTTCCTTATGCTCACCTCCATATGTGAGCAGCCCAATGGACTTTATCCACTCAGTGGACACAGGCCTCAGGTTGCCTGTTGGACAAAATAACAAACTCAGATCGTCTTATTTCGTCCCTTCAATGGTGGCAATCACTCAGAAAACTTCTGGTGGGGTCTCCTTTCCAACAACCCCTATCCCAAGCCACCCTAACAACAGATGCTTCACAGGTGGGATGGGGAGCCCACCTGCACAATCTCTCTACCCAGGGTACTTGTGAAGACAGGCCTCCTGTGGAGTCCATCAACCTCCTGGAGCTCAGAGCAATCTTCCTTGCTCTTCGAGTATTTCACGCCCAGCTCAGCTACAAAGACAGTCCTAATTCAAATGGACAATCAGGTAGCCATGTTCTATGTGAACAAGCAGGCAGAACAGGCTCTCTGTCGCTATGCAAAGAAGCTTTGCGACTATGGGCCCTCGCCAGAGAGTATCAAATTCATCTCCTTGCGGTGTATCTTCCAGGCATTCAAAACTCTTGGGCAGACAAACTCAGTCGAGTTCTGCTTCCACACGAATGGTCTCTCCATGCAGAGCAGGTTGCCCAAATATTTCAGATTTGGGGAACCCCGGACATAGACCTCTTTGCAAGGCCGCTGAAATGCCAAACTTCCCTGGTTCTGTTCCAGAATTCTGGCTCAATGTTGTCAGGCAAGGGATGCCTTCCTCCTTCACTGGGGTCAGGACTTCCTATATTCCTTCCCACCCATTCCCCTCATCCCCAAAACCCTATTCATGCTTTAGAGAGACGGAGGTCATATGATCCTCATAGCCCCACGTTGGCCACAGAAAACGTGGTACCCTCTGCTCCTACATCTCTCTCAAGCTCCGCCTCTGGAGTTGGGATCCGCTCCAGATCTTCTCTCTCAAGAGGGCGGTATGCTGTGGCATCCCAGTCTCTGCATCTCAGGGCCTGGTTGCTGAAAGCCTAGAACTTCAGGATCTTATCCTTTCCCAACAGGTAAAGGATATCCTTCATGCTTCTAGGAAACCCTCCACAAGGTGCTCGTATGCCTTTAGTGGAAAAGGTTTACCATATGGTGCTCACAGAAGGGTCTTCACTCTCTTGTGATACCTCTGGAATCGATACTGGAGTATCTTCATTTGTCAAATGTGGATCTCAAGACAAATTCAGTGAGAGTCCATCTTAGTGCTATTGCAGCTTCTTACAAGCCTCTAAGTGGACAACCTATTTCCTCTCATCCTCTCATAGCGAGATTTATGAGAGGCCTTCTTTTAACAAAGCCTCCCATTAAGCGACCACCGGTGGCATGGGACTTAAATCTGGTGCTCGGGCAGCTCATGAAACCGCCCTTTGAACCATTAGCCACTACATCTTTGAAATTCCTTTCTTGGAAAGTCATCTTCCTCATTGCAATCACATCAGCACGTCGCATCAGTGAATTAAAAGCGTTAGTGGCTGATCCTCCTTATACAAGGTTCCACCATGATAAGGTAGTTCTTAGGACTCATCCACACTTTATGCCAAAGGTGGTTTTGCCTTTCCATTTAAACCAAGCGGTTTACCTTCCTGTATTCTTTCCGAGGCCTCATGCCTCCAGTGCAGAAAGGAACCTTCATACCTTGGACTGTAAAAGGGCTTTGGCCTTTTACTTGCAAAGGACACAGCAACATAGAAAATCTTTTCAACTCTTTGTTGCTTTTGATCCTAGTCATTTGGGACTTCCAGTTTCCAAAAGAACTCTAACTGGATTGCTCATTGCATATCCTTTGCCTGTAAGAGTAAGAACCTTCCTCTGGAAGGCCATGTCACCGCTCACAATGTGAGAGCCATGGCAGCCTCAATGACTCATCTTCACTCTGTGTCTATCGACGACATCTGTCGAGCAGCTACTTGGGCTTCGGTACATACCTTCACGGCCCACTACTGTTTAGACAAGGCCTCCCACCGGGATGCCTTGTTTGGCCAAGCTGTTTTTTAACACCTTTTTCAGACTTAATCAACTCCTACCCACCATTCCTGGTAGGATGCCAGAGATCCATGGTGGGAATTGGGGCCCTTTCGCAAGGGCTGACAACTTCCTGGGGCCATCTCCCTGGCATCAGTAGCTAGGGAGTCCCCATATGTGAAGACTACATTCCTCCTTGTTCCTGGAGATAGCATAGTTACTCACCTGTAACAGGTGATCTCCAGGAACAACAGAAATTTAGTCTTCACAACCTGCCCACCTCCCCTAGGAGTTGTATCTCTCTCCCTTTCTCTCTCTCTCCCTCTCTCTCTCTTTTGTCTCAGCTATAAACTCAACTGGAGAGGGACAGTTGGGAAGGCAGCACGCAGGCGCTGTGGGATGCTCCCAAAAGCTTTCCTATTGGACGCTGGGGAGCATTCCTGTGCAGACTCCGTCGGTACCGACGATACCCATATGTGAACACTAAATTCCTGCTGTTCCCGGAGATCACCTGTTACAGGGGAGTAACTATGCTTTACCTATTGGCCATTCATTATTGTTGTTTTTATTCTTTTTATCCTTTGGTTCTTATTTAATTATTTCATTATTTATTACGTTTGATGGTTCTAGACAAGAGAGATATAGAGTTCTAAAGGCTACCACAGGTTGCACTAGTGAGTATAAATTCATTTGTACACGGTTTTCATTGTGTTTGCAACCTTTATTAGGCATGTTTATCCTCTGCCCTACATCTTTTATATATTGTTTGTCATACAATGCTCTTCCCTACATTTATTTGGTTTTAGTGTATTTATCTCTATATAGGTTTAATATCAATTTGCTGTGATTTTATCATTTATTTTACAGTTTTTGATTTATGTTGATTTATACTGTTTTAATGTATTTTATTTTTTGAGCTATACACCCCCTGATGAAGGCAACGCCGAAACGCGTTGGGGTCTACTAATAAAGACACCTGTGACCAACATACGTCTCTTGCCTTGTGTGTTCCTGGTCTCTCTGCGAGAGCCTTCTGCTCTTCTTTGTGTTTGCTGAGTGCTCTCGATCCAGACGGAATCGGAGTTGGACCCGTGCACTGAGGAGCTTGAAATCCTGCAATATGAGTCCCCTCCCAAGGAGACTCTCATAGTGCCAGTTCCGCCCATCCTTGAAAGTCTACTCCTTAGGATGTGAGAGTCCCCGGCCTTAGTGCTGGTGGTTAATCGGCACCTGGACGCTATCTACCGCGTCCGGAAGGGCCCTGGGTTCCATAAGCCACAACTCCCCAACAGTTCAATGGTGTTGGAGTCCTTACTCTTTGGTTCCCCTGGCAGGGAGGCCTGGGCCCTCGACGACCTGGGCCGCAAGTGCTATCAGGGCACCATGCTCGGGTGCTACATACAGATGTACGAATTGTACATAGGGATGTACTTGAAAGGCCTCATTCAGGAGGTCTTGGGGTTCTCGGTGGGCCTCACTGGGTAACCCCTCCAGTCCCTGGTGGCGGGCATCCAGGACTGCTCCAAATTCCTCTTGAGGGCTGCCTACAATGGGTTCAGCAGCCAGGGTGGCAGCCGTGAGCATCGGTGCTCGACACCATGCATTGTTGCAAACCTCGGACCTCGAGCAGTAGGTGCAGGAATAACTGCTCGATATCCTCTGCAATGGTGAGAACCTATTCCGAAAACCAATATCTGACAACGTGGCGGAGATCGAGGCCAAGGTGTTCACCCAGCTAAGACGGTTCAGAAAGACCTCTGCCCTCCCCAAGAAAAAAGCCTCAGGGCCGGGCTCTTCCAGTCTTACTCGGAGCAGCTACACCAGGCTCCATAGCCTAAAAGCCAGTGGCATGGGCCCCGGAAGCCCAAGGTCCCCAAGCCTCAGACACCAGCTCCAACCCAAACCGGGGTGGAAACTTTTGACTCCCTGGGCTGGGACTCTATTCCCCCAGGAGTCCCGCCTCAGCCCACAGGGGGTTGATTGGCCTCATTTGCCCACAAATGGTCCAACATCACCACAGACAGGTCTGACGGCCCAAAAATGGACTCACGCTGCTTCTCTTGGCCCTTAAGGCCCTTCCTGGTCATCTACAAAGCAGATATTACAGGGGGAGGGCTCATGTTCAGGGCTGAAGCACTGAAGGCACCAATTATGACAGTCCATGATCAAAATGATGCATGCACACCAAGTGCACTTCTTGAATCTGCTGACTGGTTTTGACATGTCCAGCAACCGCAAAATCAAAGGTCTTTTTTTTTTTTAAATTCTTTATTTTCGTTTTATAACAACAAAGGAAAAGGAAGACATACAGCTAAAAGACAGATACATAAAGTGTAATACATACACCAAAGTAAACCCCTGCCACCCCCTCCCCCCTGCTTCTTCTCTAGAAAACTAATCATTCCCGAAGCGGGCGTGTACTTACATTATTGTGTTACAAAACTTAACGGTGATCTGAAACATGATGAGTGCACATTATACAGGCATGTTGGAACAATGAGCAGATTGTACATAATCATTAAGCATCTGCCATTTAGACAAGCGAGAGTAAGTTTGGGCATGGGGAATAGCTCTCCGAGGTATCTGCTCATATTTACTATATAAGCAGACGAGGTTCCACCATTCATTGACAGTAAGTCGAGAGCTATCCTTCCAATTCCTCGTGATTAAGCATATGGCTATACCCAGCATGAAATCAAGGAGAAAGCGACCCTTCTTAGGAAGCAACTAAAGCAAGATCTTTGATCAGGGAGGTAAGCGTGGTGTGACTCTTGGGGGGACCACTTGTCCTAGGCGGCTGTCTGTCAATCAGGGGATCAAGGACTAGATTGAAATCCCCCCCAATTATCAATGAAGTATTAGCAGAGGCCTGCGCAACCTGAGCAATGGTAGCAAAAAAGGCAGGGTCATCCACATTAGGAGCGTAAAGGCGGATACATGTAACTTCAAGGCTACCTATCTTGAGGTGAACTCTGGACCATCTACCTTCTGTATCTGAGCTAGTCGCAATAATAGTAGCATGCAAAGATTTCCTAACCAGTATGGCAACCCCACATTTCTTAGAAACGGCTGGGGGATAGGCGGCCACCATGTAAGGTTTAATATTGAGTTTAAGAGTTTCCTTCGAATTTAAATGCGTTTCTTGGAGAAAAATCAGATCCGCAGCTTCCTGACTTAGGTGGCTTAGGATTTTCTTCCGTTTTATCGGATTATTGATTCCTTTTACGTTCAATGAGAAAATCTTACATGGTGCCATCAATCAGTAATAGACATTTTAGGTAAGGGCGCTTGAAAACATACAACATAATCAGAATCTGTGCAACAATGACATAATCACCGAGTATGCTGGCTAATACATCCCATATTGAAAAGTATGTACCAAAGTATCTTAGAGAAGAAGCAAAACCCCCAAAGAATATGGCGACCATATGTCTGCGGGAGGAGGCCCTAGAGAGGAAATAGAAAGACATGAAAAAAAAAGAAAAGAAACACCAGAGTCCATAATTAACACTGTCTCTGATACTCATCGAGGCTACTGTGGGTAGATGGAGTCGGGTCACAGATATCATCAAAAGTAAGGCAAACAAAATGCCCTCGCCAGACTCTTTGCTGGGCTGCGGCAGATCCAATATGGCAGGTACAGCGGATATGAGAATACTTGCGGGAATATTCTGGAAGTCAGCGCATCAAGTCGGCTTCTTTGGAATCCAAAAACTCCGCTAGTAGATCAGGGTCCTCAAATGTTCTTGTCTGATTGTGAAGCGTGACTCGGAGCTTGGCCGGGTACATCAGGCCATAGCGTGCTTGTAGTTGTTGAAGCCTCGGCCGGAATTCCAGAAAGCGCTTTCGGCGGTCGACCGTGGGTTTAGCCAAGTCAGGATAGAAGGAGATCTTGTGGCTCTCAAACTCCATATGGCCCTTTGCCCGAGAGGCACTTAGAATTTGTTCCACGTGTTGATATCTCAAAAGTCGAAAAATGATAGGCCGCGGGGTCTTCCTGTTGAGCGTTATGCTTGTGGGTACACGATGAGCGCGATCGATCTCCAAATCTTTGGTAAAGGTGATTTGGAGCAGGGAAGGGAGGATTTTGCATAAAAACTCTTTCATGTCTCCCGATTCCGCTCCCTCCGGTATGCCCACGAGTCGTATGTTGTTGCGGCGCGCTCTATTATTGCCATCTTCCACTTCTTTCTGCAAGGCCCGCACCTGACGTTCAACTTTGTCGAGTTTGGACAACCGGGCCGCATGGGAGTCCAATATGCACTCCATTTTGTCCTGACGCGAAGAAAGCCCTTCTAGCTTGCTTTGCAGCACACCAAGATCTTCCCGCAGCGCTCGGAGTGCTTCACCGTTTGACTGCACGAGGTTTTTGACCCCTCTAATCTCTGCGAGGATTTCCTGCTGCATTTCGGGGCCCTCGCGCAAGGCCAGCCCCTTCTGCGGGGACGGGGGTTCAGTTTTGGAACGTTTGCCGTGAGAAGCCGCTGGAGATCCAAATTCCAGGCGCGTGGGTTTGGTCCCCGCCATCTCACCAATGTGCCCCGGCAAGATCAGAGTAGAAGTTCCAAGTATGTACGGTGTTAATTCAGGATTCTGAGTAGGCCTCTCGGGAGCCTCAGCGTTATGCGACCATCCCGCTGGACATCAGGCTCCGCCCCCCCAAAAATCAAAGGTCTTAATACTTCCAGTCAGCAAAAAAACCACAAAGGAAAAGAAAATCCCGAACGGACAAAAACTCAAAAAAATTCAAAGCCTGGCGCTGGCGGAAGCCAGCACACCAGATGATAGGCAGGAAACTACTAAAAAAATGAGAAAAAAAACTCTGAAGGGCCCGAAAGATCAACCTTTCCCAGTGACAAAACAGGAACCCGCCATAGGGGCTCCAAGAAAAAGAAGATTGAGACACCCCGGTAGGTGGGAAGGCAGGCACACGTGTGATGGAGGCTCCCAAAAGCTTCTAATGGAAGTTGTGGAACATTCCCACGTGGGACTACATTGGATTTGTCACCCATATGTGAGGGACTTCTTCCTGTTTGTTCGTGGAGAAAGCGTAGTTACTCCCTGTAACAGGTGTTCTCCAGGGATAGCAGGAATCACTCCTTGCATATGGGTGATGTTGATGCCAATGGAACCCGCTCAGAGCATTTCCCCAGCTTTCAAAGAAAGCCTTTGGAATGCTACCATGCATGCGTGGTCCCCTTCCTGCCCACAGTCAGATGACATAGCTTAGGCAGAATGTGAAAAAAGATAAAACAAGGTAAAGAAGGCAACTCCCAAGGGAGGAGGGAGGGTTGTGAGGACCCGATTCCTGCTGTCCCTGGAGAACACCTGTTACAGGTGAGTAACTACGTTTTCTCCAGGAACAAGCAGGAAGTCAGTCTTCACATATGGGACTCCCTAGCTCCAGGCTGCCGGGGACCGAACCATGAAAGCACCAGGCCATGAGTTGCAGAGGGTGAGTCCCCACCAAAAGACTCTGCAGACCCCAGTATCACCATCGCTCTGGTAGCCTGAATACAGAAGGGTCGGAGGGCAGGAGTTGCCTATACGCCGAGAATGCTTCGGATTACCACCTGACCAAAGGCACTGTCCCGGCGGGACTCGCTCTCCAGGCAGTAGTGAGCTGTGAACGTATGTACTGAAGACAGTGTGGCGGCTTTACAAATATCTGTCACTGGCACTGAGCGGAGGTTGGCCACCGATGTGGCTATAGCCCTCACAAGATGATCAGTGATCTGATGCTCTAGGGAGAGGCCAGTTCACTCATAAGGAAGGGTAATGCAGTCTGCCACCCAAGTGGACAGGGTTCGCGTGGTCACAGGGAACCCCAGCCTATTGGGGTCATAGGAGACAAAGAGTTGAGGAGCCTTGCAGTGGCCTGGGTCCTCTATAGATAGGACAGAGCCCTTTTACTATCCAACGTATGCAGAACCACCACAGCCTTACCGGCATGAGGCCGTGGGAAGGTGGTGGGGAGGACAGCCTCCTGACTGATGTGGAAAGCGGACACCACCTTCAGGAGGAACATGGGGGATGTGCAAAGCACAACCCTGTTCGAACAGGATCTGGTATAAGGGGGATCTGCCTCCAGGGCCTGTAGCTCGCTCATTCTCTGAGTGGACATCAAGGCCACCAGGAAGGTCACCTTCCAGGAGAAATATCTCAGGTGGCAAGTTGCCAAGGGTTCAAATGGCGGTCTGGTGAGCTGTGAAAGCATCACATTGAGATCCCACTCTGGTGCAGGGGTGAAAAGGGGGGCTTCAATAGCAGAAGACCCCTGAGGAACCTGAAGACCAGGGGCTGGCATGTGAAGGGTCTTCCCTCCACAGGGTGGTGGTTAGCCACTATGGCGCTGAGATGTACTCTTACCGAATTAGACTTCAACCCTGAGCGGGACAGATGCAACAGGTACCACACATCACAGAGAGAATCTCCTCCACTTGAAGGCATATGCCCTCCTGGTGGAGGGTTTCTGGGAGGCTAGAAGGATCTCTTGCCCTTCATCTGAGAGGCTAAAGGGGGCTAGTGCTACCTTTTCAGCATCTATGCAGTTAATGACTGGGATCCCAGGTTGGGGTGGAGAAGGGAGCCCCTCTCCTGTGAGAGGAGATCTGGTTGTCGGTCCAGTGCCACCGGAGGTACCACTGACAGAGAACAGCAGGAAGAACCAGGGCTGTTTGGGCCACTTGGGAACAATCAGGATCATTATGGCATGGTCACTCTGGATTTTGCAGAGGCATCTGGCTATCAGAGGGGTCGGTGGGAATGCATAGAGGTTGGGCGCTTCAGACAGGCTGAGCAAAGTCCTTCGGCTGCATGAGTGGTACCTGAACCACAGGATGGCCAGGAGGCTCTTCCACCTCTGGGGCAGGCCCATAATAGATCTATTCTCCAGGACCAAGCAGGAAGTCAGTCCTCACATATGGGTGACGTCGGCGCCGACGGAGCCCTCGCGGAGCAATTTTCCCCAGCTTTCAAAGAAAGCCTTTGGGAATTGCAGCGCGCATGCGCGGTCCTCTTCCCGCCCAAGGGTGCCATCTTGCTCAGTCTTCTTTTTTTCCGCGGAGCCCTACAGACGTTGTTTGTGAATCCCCGCCGAAAAGTTGATTATTTCTCTTTATTTCTCTTTTTTCTTCGGTTCGACGCCGGTTCTTTTCCCGCCCGGACTCGCGATGCCGGTTGCGAGTCCGTTCTTTATTTTTCGTTTTTTTGTCCTTCGTGACAGATTTCGCGCCTTTTTACTTTTTCAATGGCAGCCCGGTCTTTCGACCTCGCAGGGGCCCTTTTTCCCCCCATGGCTGCCAGCGGCTTTAAAAAATGTGACCTCTGTAAGAAACTCATGTCTCTTACAGACACACACGACTTCTGCCTCCGCTGCCTCGGACCCGATCATGACCAGATGATCTGTGGTCCGTGTGGCAAAATGTCCTCTAAAGGGTTGAGGAGTCGGCAGCATCAGCGGGAACGTATCTTCTCTGAGTCCGGCCGGGCTCGGACCTCGTCAGAGGCTTCGACGTCTCGGGACTCTGGTCCTGAGCATCGTCGGAGTTCCTCTGAAAGGGGGTCTCCTACCCGGGAACATCATCGGAAGAAGAAACCCACGAGGGCGGGATCGGTGGACGCTCCTGGTTCCTCGAGGGCCAGGTCGCATAGCCCCGATTCCCGTCCCGGGTCCTCGGAGGTGGAGAGGCCTTCAAAACATCCTCGACTCGAGATGGACTTGCCCGCTCACGTGAGTACTGTTGTCCTCGTAGACTCGCCTCCGAAGGAGCCGACGTCGGGCCCGACGCCGTCGGGGCCCGAGTCGGGGGCTGCTGGGTCTCCTGAGCTCGGACTCAGGTTGACGGCCTTGGAGAGCAGTCTGACTGCCTTCATGGACCAGCAGCGGGTATTGATCGCTGGCCTCGCCGGTGCTTCTGCCCTGACCGCCGGGACGTCGACCTCCAAGTCGACCCCGGAGACCGAGCCGATCCTCGAGTCCATGAGGGCTCGAGTTGATCCTCGGTCGCGGTCTCCTTCGGCCTCCCGTTCGGGACCGAGGTCGTCGACGCCGACTCCCTCGGCGTCGGGGCGGATGGCATCGATGCCCGCCCGACCGGAGCCGCTCGACTCCTCCTCTGAAGAGTCGGCCTGGGAATCCGAAGACGAAGAGTCACCTGGTTCCTTTCGGACTCGGTGTGTCCCTTCGGACTCCCCCGAGTCCGAACCTCGGAGACGGTCCCCCCTGGAGGATACCCGGTTCTCGGACTTCTTGCAGGATATGGCCAAGGCCTTGGCCTTCCCCGCGGATCCGGAGGAGGAGCCTCGAGTCGAAGAACTCGATGCCCTCCAATATGACTCTCCCCCGAAGGAGGCCTTTATTGTACCGGTTCCTCCGATGCTGGAACAACTTCTCTTCCGCATGTGGGAGAGCCCGGCGTCGTCGCCGGTATTAAGCAAGCGGGTCGATTCCATTTATCGAGTCCGCAAGAGCCCCGGCTTCCAAAAGGCACAACTACCGCACCATTCCATGGTGGTGGAATCGGCCATGCATAGACTTAAGAGTCAAAAAATGCACTCCTCGGTGCCCCCCGGTAGGGAAGCCCGAAGCCTGGATGCCCTCGGTAGGAAGTGTTTCCAGGGCTCTATGCTTGCTTGTCGAGTCCAGACCTACCAGCTCTACATGGGCATGTATCTCCAGGACCTGGCTAAAGAAATAGCCGGGTTCTCTGCTGGTCTCTCCGACGAACCTTTGCAGAGGTTCCAAACCTTGTCAACTGGTATTCGGGAGTGCTCAAAGTTTATCTCTCGAGCAGCCTATGATGGTTTTGAGGCATCGGCTCGAGTAGCCGCAGCCGGCATCGGTGGACGCCGCCAAGCTTGGCTTCAGACGTTCGACCTCGAGCCCTGGGTCTGGGTGCAGGACAAGTTGGTCGATGTCCCCTGCAGAGGTGAAAACCTCTTTGGCAAGCCCATGGATGAGAAGGCTGCACAGATCGAGACCGAGACTCTCACCAGTACCCGACTCTCAAGGAAGACCTCTGCCCCTTCTCAAAAGAAGAAGGGCTCGGGGAAAAAGCCCTTTTACCCGAGGAAGGCGGCTGCCTATAAATACTACCCTCAGTATCAGGCCTCAGCAGCTCCCCCACAGGGTAAGCAGGCCAAGGGACGGGGTAATGGGTCCCGTAGGCAGCAAGCCCCCAAGCCTGCACCACCGGCCCCTGCTCAGCAGGGTGGGGGTTTTTGATTTCATCAGCATAGCCTCTCCCCCTCAGCTGGTTTCTCTCAGCACAGGAGGCTGGCTGGTCCACTTTGCCCACAGGTGGTCCAACATCACCACAGATACCTGGGTACTTCACATAGTTCAGAAGGGCTATCTCCTTCACTTTCACCAGGTACCTCCCTCCTACTTTCCAGGGGAGCCTCCGAGACTCCCTCTGCATAGGGACTTACTCCTTCAGGAGTTAGCAAGTCTCATTCAGGAACAGGCTGTGGAACCGGTGCCCCACCACCTGAAGGGTCAAGGGTTTTACTCCAGGTACTTTCTGATACCAAAAAGAACAGGAGGCCTCAGACCCATCCTGGACTTGCGAAACCTCAACAAGTTCCTTGCAAAGGAAAAGTTCAAGATGCTTACCCTTGGAATCCTGCTGCCCTACCTCCAGCAGGGCGACTGGCTATGCTCCTTGGATCTAAAGGATGCGTATACTCATATCCTTATTCATCCAGACCACAGACAATATCTCAGGTTTGTTGTGGGAGGGAATCATTACCAGTACAGAGTACTGCCCTCTGGCCTATCCTCCGCCCCCAGGGTGTTCACCAAATGCCTAGCAGTGGTGGCGGCCTATCTAAGACTACAAGGCCTTTTTGTGTTCCCATACCTGGACGACTGGCTCATCAGAGCCCAGTCTTCACAAGAGGCCACTCAGGCCACTCATCGCACTGTGACTCTACTCCAGCACTTGGGATTTGTCATAAACTTCGCAAAGTCCACTTTGCTCCCCTCTCAAAATCTCGAATTCATCGGCGCCAGGTTGGACACTCTTCAGGCGCGGGCCTTCCTCCCTCTGGACAGGGCCAAGCGGCTCATGGATCTCGCCAGCCACTTTCACAGCAATGCCCTGGTCTCGGCCAGGCAATTTCTGAGACTGCTCGGCCATATGGCTTCCACGGTCCATGTGACCCCCAATGCCCTCCTGAACATGCGACCTGCTCAATGGTGCCTTCGCACTCAATGGCATCAGGCCACTGGGAGCCTAGCGGACTCCGTACAGATCTCCGACCAGCTGGTCTTTTCTCTACAATGGTGGCTTCATCTACCAAACCTAGTACTAGGAGTGACTTTTCAGCCCCCTACGCATTCTCAGGTCCTGACGACCGATGCTTCTCTCCTGGGTTGGGGAGCACATTGCCAAGGGACATGTACTCAAGGCCTCTGGACTCCTTGGGAGTCTGCTCAACAGATAAACTTCCTGGAGCTCAGAGCCATCCGCCTAGCGCTCAAAGCATTCTCTCACCTGGTGTCTCACCAGTCGGTGCTGATACAGACAGACAATCAGGTTGCAATGTTCTACGTGAACAAACAAGGCGGAACAGGCTCCTTCCTCCTCTGTCAGGAGGCACAAAAGCTATGCTCTTGGGCAGTCCACCACGGCATCCTGCTCAAGGCTGTCTATCTCGCAGGTCAAGAAAATTACCTGGCCGACAAGCTCAGCAGAATCCTCCAGCCACACGAGTGGAGGCTGGATCCGATGGTGGTTCAGCGGATCTTTCTCAAGTGGGGTCTCCCCACCATGGATCTGTTTTGCCAGTCCTCTGAACCGGCAACTTCCCAGATTCTGCTCTCGACAACCGCATCCTCTCAGAGTAGCGGCGGATGCTTTTCTAATTCCATGGTCCACAGGCCTCTTATGCCTTTCCTCCCATGCCGCTGGTGTCTCGGACACTCTTCAAGGTTCTCAGGGACAAAGCCTCGGTGATCCTAGTGGCTCCCCGGTGGCCGAGACAACCTTGGTTCCCACTTCTAATGCAGCTGGCGGTGGACACCCCTCTTCCTCTGGGATTTCAGCCCGACCTCCTGTCACAGGATCAGGGGACTCTCCTGCACCCCAACCTCCGGTCCCTTCATCTGATGGCCTGGCTGCTGAAAGGGTAGTCCTTGCTCCCCTCCGCCTGCCTCCAGATGTGGAGGAGGTCGTCTTGGCTTCCAGGCGGCCCTCCACCCGGAAGTCCTACGCTCTGAAGTGGTGTCTGTTCTCCGTCTGGTGTGCTCAGCAGTCTCAAGATCCCTTCTCCTGTTCAGCGTCAGTGGTCTTGCAGTACTTGCTTTCCCTCTCCAATCTTGGACTTAAGTCCAACTCGGTCAAGGTCCACCTCAGTGCTCTTTCTGCACACCACATGCCGGTGGAGGGCAGACCTCTTTCTAGCCACCCTCTGGTGGCTCGTTTTCTCAGAGGCCTCCTTCTCCTTAAACAGCCTTTGCGCCCCCCAGCCCCGGACTGGGATCTCAATGTGGTTTTACAGCGGATTACCTATCCGCCTTTTGAACCTATGGCTACCTGTCCTCTTCGTTTTCTTTCTTGGAAAACCTTGTTCTTGGTGGCCCTCACTTCTGCTAGACGCGTTAGTGAGCTGCAGGCCCTGGTATCTGATCCTCCGTACACTAGGTTCTACAAGAACCGGGTAGTCCTACGGACTCACCCTAAGTTTCTTCCCAAAGTGGTTTCCTCTTTTCACATCAACCAGGAGGTGGTGCTTCCGACCTACTTTCCCAGGCCACACTCCAGCCGAGCTGAAATGGTCTTGCATACCCTGGACTGTAGAAGGGCGTTGACCTTCTACCTTGACCGTACGCGGGAGCACAGAAGAGCTGTTCAGCTCTTCATCTCTTATGACCCCAATAAGTTGGGGCTCCCTGTCTCCAAGCGTACTCTGTCCATCTGGATTGCTGACTGTATCGCTTGGGCGTACGAGGCAGCCGGCCTCCCCTTGGAAAGTCGAGTCACGGCCCATCGTGTTCGGGCGAAGGCTACGTCAGTAGCTTACCTCCGCTCTGTTCGATTGGCAGACATCTGCCGGGCCGCTACTTGGTCTTCAAGCCAGACCTTTGCGGCCCATTTCTGCCTGGAGAGGGAGTCCCGCAGGGACAGTGCTTTCGGACAGGCAGTCCTCCGTAACCTCTTCGAGGTATAGGCAACTCCTACTCCGACCCTCCCCCTCGGATGTTGGGCTAGCGGTTGGAGGAGTATTCAGAGAAGATTCCTTCCTTCTGGGCTACTGAGCTTGAGGGAGCTCATTTTTTGTGCTTAGGGTCTCCGGTAGCCTTAAGCTTGGGAGTCCCATATGTGAGGACTGACTTCCTGCTTGGTCCTGGAGAAAGCGTAGTTACTCACCTGTAACAGGTGTTCTCCAGGAGCAGCAGGAATCAGTCCTCACAACCCTCCCTCCTCCCCTTGGAGTTGCAGTTCTTTGCTTTCGTTTTTTTGCTAATTTTTTGCTGTCTTTAGCTATGTCATCAGACTGAGCAAGATGGCACCCTTGGGTGGGAAGAGGACCGCGCATGCGCGCTGCAATTCCCAAAGGCTTTCTTTGAAAGATGGGGAAAATTGCTCCGCGAGGGCTCCGTCGGCGCCGACGTCACCCATATGTGAGGACTGATTCCTGCTGCTCCTGGAGAACACCTGTTACAGGTGAGTAACTACGCTTCACCTCTCCAGACAACATACAGCTGCCTTGCTTCTGCTTGTGCCAACTGCACCCAGAGAGAGGGGCGGCAGATGCCTTCCTGATCTTGCGGTCTGAGGGCCTACTCTGTGTTCCCATCAATGCCCCTGGTCGCCAGGACTCTCTCTTCAAGGTCCAGAGAGAGAGAGAGAGCGCATCAGTCATACTAATCGCCCCCAGGTGGCCGAGGCAGCCCTGGTTTCCACTGCTGCTTTCCCAGTTGGTGGCACTCCCAGTCCCACTGGGCCGAGCCCCGGACCTCCTGTCTCAGGAAAGGGGCTCATTCCTGCACCCCAACCTGGGGTCCTAACACTAACAGCATGATTGCTAAAAGGGTAGCACTAGCCCCTTTCAATCTTCCAAGGGAAGTCAAGGAGATCCTACTGGCCTCCCAAAAGCCCTCTACCAGACAGGCTTATGCCTTTAAGTGGAGACTGTTCTCGGCCTGGTGTGTAGAAAGAAGGAAGAACCCCTTCTCCTGCCATGTGCAAGTAGTACTCCAGTACCTACTGCACCTGTCCCACACTGGGCTGACGTTTAACTCAGTGAGAGCGCATCTGTGCGCAATAGCCACTCACCATCACCCTTTCAAGGGGAAACCCCTCTCGGGCCAGCCCCTGGTCTCCAGGTTTCTCCGGGGCCTCCTGTTATCTAAGGGTCTTGCAGAGTCTCTCAGTGGAGATTCACCTTTTGCAACTCACAGCTACCCGATTAGTTGCCCTTGGTGCTGTCGTGGTTCGGTCCTTGGCAGCCTGGAGCTGGGGAGTCCCACATGTGAGGACTGACTTTCTGCTTGATCCTTGAGAAAGCTTAGTTGTTCACCTGTAACAGGTGTTCTCCAGGAACAGCAGGAATCTGTCCTCACAACTATTCCTCTTCCTCTGAGAGTTGCCTCCCTACCTTGTTTTAGTTTTTACTACAATCCTAGCTGTCATCTAACTGACAAGATGGTATCCTTGGGCGGGAAGGGGACCATGCATGCATGGTAACATGTCCCAAAAGCTTTCTTTAAAAGCTGAGGAAATGCTCCACGTGGGCTCTGTCAGCGCTGATGTCACCCGTATGTGAGGACTGATTCCTGTGCTTCCGATTTTTTTGTGGAGAGAGTCCACTCTGCTCACATTTCAACTTTTGCTCTAGAGGAAGCCCACTCTGCTTATGCTCCCACTCTTGCTCTGGAGGTTGCCCGCTCTTTGTGTGCTCCAGGTGGGGCTGATGATTGCATTCCTAGTGTGCATTCCCAGTGTGCATTCCCTGCATGACTCTGACTAGGATGTGTTCTCTGTATGCTTCATGGCTTGCTTTGGCAAGGCCCCCTGCACACACATGATGGCTGTATCTGTCAGAGGCACACTCTCTGTGCTCTTCAGGACTGGCTTTAGAGGTTGCGCACTCTGGGTGTACTCAGTGGTTAGCTGTGATGTTGGTGTATGCTGAGTGCATCCTATCCATAGCCCTGGTGATGGTGTGCTCTGTACATGCCTGTGGCTAGTTTCTGGCTGGGGCCCATGCTCCATGGCTAATATATGCAACCTCATGCCTGTGACGCTGGTCTCCTGAAGACTGTATGACCTGTGTATGCCAGGCCTTGTTCTCATGGTGGCTGGACCAGTGCCCTCTTTCTTAGGAAAGGGGTTGGCATGCATTCCACGCTCAGTGCTTCAGGAGGTAGCACACAATTGCTTGAGTGTCAGTTCCCCTTCAGCTGAACAATACTGTCAGAGCAAGTTCAATGAAAGAGTGTTTTCCCATCCTCTAAGGGTTTGCTTGCTAATGCTAATCGATGGCAAGAGCTGGAAGTCTGATATTTCTCTGGGGATGTGGTTAGGGTATTATTTTTATTGGCCTGCTCTTGGAACCCCAGGGAATACTTCTGTGTGCTTCCTGGAATAGTTGCTTCAACTGACTTTGTTTGGCTAGGCCCATTTAGGGGTCACAAGCCCCTTCAGGTGTGGGTTCTGTACTTCCTCAGCCATTATCGGCTTACCATGACTTTGTCTGTTTTTCTGGCTCTTCCCTTGTTGCCCTATGAGTGTGATTGTTTCTAATGTTCTCCTCAAGTACTTGTGGGGGGTAACACCTGTTCTTGGGCTATTTTTGCCATTTGGTTCCCTCTGTGTGGTCGGCTGCACAGAGGTGGAATGGTTCTAGGTCTCGGTTGTTCTGACAGTTGGAGAGGCTGTCCAGCAGTGATCTCCTCTTAGGAGTGCTGGTTTGGTCATTTTTTGCTCTTTGAAAAGGCAGGCATTTTCCTAAGGAATGTAGGTGTTTACAAATGGGGATACCGTTTGTGTAGTTGCTGTTCCCATAAGAACATAAGATATGCCATACTGGGTCAGACCAAGATCCATCAAATCCAGTATCCTGTTTCCAACAGTGACCAATCTAGGTCCCAAGTACCTAGCAGTTTCCCTAGAAGACACAGGTTCCACAGTGCTTGTATTTGGACAAGCAATGGATTTCCCGGGTCCACTCTGGTTTATGGACTTTTTCTCCAGGAACTTGTCCAAACGCTTTTTAAACCCAGCTACACTAACAGCTTTTACCACATCCTCTGGTAACAAATATCAGAGTTTGATTACACGTTGAGTGAAAAAAATATTTTCTCTTATTTATTTATTTAGCCAGTTTTGTATACCACCTTATCCTTCTTCAAGACAACAAAGGGTTTACATGTTATGAGTAAGGGAAGACAAATACAATACATTGCCATATAATAGAATTAAATAAGAGGAACAATTCATACTATATCAAGTAATGTTAATTAAAATCAAATTGATTGTCCATAAAGTTCTATAAACAGGTAAGTCTTGAGGGACTTACGGAAGTCCGTAAGGTCATTCTGTGCTCTTCAGTCTTCAGAGAGAGAATTCCACAAATCTGGTGCCAGGAGTGAAAAAGCCCTCTTAGATGTCATCTGCTTTGATCTATTGAAACTAGAAGGAATGCTGAGCCTATTAACGCTTTGAGTTCGTCTAGGCCTAAAGTTCATGTCCTTAGATATTAAGGACTGTAGAATGTCTGCTGATAAATGATGGATAGTTCTAAAAATGATCATTAGATTTTTGAATCTTATTCTTGCAATAATAGGAAGCCAATGTAATTGTTGGAGTACAGGAGTAATGTGCTCATATTTTGCAGAGCCTGTGATGATGCACGCAGCAATATTCTGCACTAACTGGAGTGGATGGATGGTGTGCTTGGGAAGACCTTGATATAGTGTGTTTCCATAGTCAAGCAATGGGGTGATGACTGTTTGACATACCGTACGGAAATGATCTTTGCTTACGATTGGTTTGAGTCTCCTAATAACCTTTAGTCGTTGATAAGCTTATGTGAGACTGTAAATTCAGGTACCTGTCTAAGGTTATACCTAGATATTTCATCTCATCCTTAATTTTTATTGATTTATTTAAGCTGTTAATTTCTTGTAGTGGTTTGAAAGTCTGAGTTCTAGAAATGAACATTGTTTCTGTTTTATCAGAGTTTATCTTTAAATTGTTATTAGCAAGCCACTTATTCATATTATCAAGGCAATTAGTAATTACTGTTGTATCAATTGCATTCTGGTTAATTGAGGTATAAACCATGATATCATCAGTATATAAGAGGTAATTCACTCCATATTGTTTAATGATTTTACATATGGGCTGAATGTAAATATTGAAAAGTATTGAGGATAGGGCTGAGCCTTGAGGTATTCCTTGTGTGATTGGAAATTGAGAGGATTTCTTCTCTCCACATTTTACTAACTGTGTACGATTGCTTAAGTAGGAGGTGAACCAATTTAATGTGGTATTATGCAATCCAATATCCTGTAGACGTTGCAGCAGTATTGAATGTGATACCGTGTCAAATGCAGCTTATATATTAGTCTTATATAGGTTACACTGTAGCTTCATTGCATGTCTCCTAGTCTTTCTACATTATAATGGCATAAACAATCAATCTATAATCTATTTAGAAGAAATTGAGAGGGTAGAAAAGGAAGAGGAGTAGCCCTGTATGTTAAAAGCAGTATTAAAGCTGCTGAAATGCAGGGTGCATGGGGAAAAGAAGAAGCGCTCTGGATTGTGTTGGAAAGAGGAGATGGCACTGTCATCCATACTGGTGTGGTCTATAGGCCTCCAACTCAAACCGAAGAAATGGATAGTGAATTGATTGTTTATTGCAAAGATAGCCATGAAGGGGGAAGTGATCATATTGGGTGACTTTAATCTACCCAATGTGTATTGGAGTGTTCCTTCTGCAAATCTGAAAAGAAGTAAAAAAATTGTGTGTGTTACTTAAACAAATGGTGGTGGAACCGACCAGGGAGAGCTCTGTGCTGGATTTAGTGCTTACCAATGGATACAGCATGTCAAAATTCCAGGTGGATGCCCATTTGAGCAGCAGCGATCATCACATGGTGTGGTTTGAGATAAAAGCCCAGGTGGAATCCAATCACAGCAAACTCAGTCTTAAACTTCAGTAAAATGGCCAAGTACCTGAAAGAGGAGTTGGTAGGGTGGGAGGGGGATAAGGGAAGTGGCATTGCAATGGGGCTAAACTAAAGGAGGCAATAAAAGGTGCAACAGATACATACGTAAGGAAAGTAAATAAAAACAAGAGAAAAAGGAAACCTATTTGGTTCTTCAAAGATGTGGCTGCACAAATAAAGGCAAAAACTAGATCGACCATACTGGTCTTATTTTTTGTCATATACTATGTTACTATGTAAAAAACACAGCTTTCACAAAATTCAGAAGCTCGCAAACAGAGGAACACAGAAAAGAATACAAGATCAAACTAAAAGAGACAAAAAGAGAAATAAGGATAGCAAAATCAAAGGCAGAAGAAAAGATGGCTAAAGATGTGAAGTGTGGCGACAACATTTTTCAGGTATATTCGGGAGAGGAGGAAAATCAGAGGTGGAATTACATGACTCAAAAGTGTTGGGAAAGGATTCGTGGAAAGTGACATTGAAAAAGCGAAAATGCTAAACAAATACTTCTGCTCTGCTTTTACTAAAGAAAATCCTGGAGAAGGACCACCTGTGATTGACAAATATACAAATGGGAATGGAGTAGATACCACACCATTCACAGAAGAGGATGTGTTAGAAGAGCTTGCAAAACTGAAGGTGGACAAGTCTATGGGACCAGATGGGATGCATCCCAGGATACTGAAAGAGCTCAGAGGTTCTTGTGGGGCCTTTAAAGGATGTTTTTAATAGATCCTTGGAGACAGGAGAAGTTCCACAGGACTGGAGAAGGCTGATGTGGTACCTCTCCACAAAAGGTGATAATAGGGAAGAAGTGTCAAACTACAGGCCTGTTAACCTTATCTCGGTGGCGGGAAAAGTAATGGAGGTGCTCCTGAAAGAACTAATAGTGGATTTCCTCCAAACCAACAGTTTGCATGATCTGAGGCAACATGGTTTTACCAAAAGATGATCTTGCCAAACAAATCTGATTGAGTTCTTTGACTGGGTGACCAGAGAACTAGATCAAGGGCATGCGATGGATGTGGCCTACCTAGATTTCAGCAAAGCCTTTGATACTCTTTCTCATAAAAGGCTTATCAATAAACTCAACAGTTTGGGGATGGGTCCCAAGATGGTGAACTGGATCAGAAATTGGTTGACTGACAGACGACAGAAGGTGACAGTAAACAGAACTCACTTGGATGAAAGGAAGGTAATTAGCAGTGTGCCCTAGGGTTCGGTCCTGGGACCAGTACTGTTCAATATATTTAAGTGATATTGCCGAAGAGATTAATGGAAAAGTCGGTCTTTCTGCAGATGACACCAAAATTTGCAACAGAGTGGATTCCCCTGAGGGAGTGGATTACGTGAGGAAAGATCTATAAAAGCTGGAATAATGGTCTAATGCTTGGCAGTTAAGATTTAATGTGAAGAAGTGCAGTATCATGCACTTGGGAAGCAGAAATCCAAGGAAATTGTATGCGATAGGGGACAAGAGATTATTGTGCACAGAACAGGAGAAGGACCTCATAGTGATTGTTTCTGACAATCTCAAGGTGGCGAAACAGTGTGACAAGGTGGTGGCAAAAGCCAGAGGGATTCTGGGTTGCATACAGAGGAATTATCAGCAGAAAGGAAGAAGTACTAATGCCACTGTACAAGTTGCTGGTGAGGCTTCACTTGGAATATTGTATTCAGTTTTGGAGACCGTATCTCGCAAAGGACATAAAAAGGCTGGAGGTGGTTCAGAGGAAGGCGACCAAAATGATTTGGAGCCTGCATCATGAGACTTATAAGAAGAGACTGGAAGACCTAAATATGTACACTCTGGAGGAGAGGAGGGACAGGGGAGATATGATTCAGACCTTTAAATACTTAGAGTATTAATGAACAAATAAACCTCTTTCAGAGATGGGGAAACTGTAAAACTAGAGGGCATAGCATGAAGCTGCAAGGGGGTAAACTGAAAGGTAATGCCAGGAAATACTTTTTCACTGAAAGGGGTGGTAGGTGCTTGGAATGCCCTCCCGATGGAAGTGGTGGGGGAAACACAGTGACAAAATTCAAAATGGCGTGGGACAGACACAGTGGATGCATTTATAGCAACAGGATAAAATCAAAATAAGCATAACTATCTCTTATATCTGAACAAATAGGTGTGACCTACATGGAGTGGTGGGTACACCCCTAAGCAAAGACATGGGGAGCGGTGACCTGCACGGAACGGCAAGTGCATCTACTCTTGCCGCCTTGCTGGGCAGACTAGATGGACCATACTGGTCTATCTCCAGGAATAAGCAGGAATGAGTCTTCACATATGGGTATCGTCGGTACCGACGGAGCCTGCGCGGGAACGCTCCCCAGCGTCCAAAAGGAAAGCTTTTGGGAGCATCCCACAGTGCCTGCGCGCTGCCTTCCCGCCTTTCCTAACCGCCTCTCTCCAGTTCTTCTTTTCCGCGGAGCCAGCAGGTCGTGTTCCTGTCACCGCTGAAGAATTTCTTTATTTTATTTTATTGCTTTGGTCGCGCATCTGCCTTCTCGACGCTGGACCGGTACCGCCAGTCTTTTCTTTCTTTCTTCTAAAAAAAAACAAAACAAAAAACCTACTGTTTTTCTCACTTCAGTGCATTTTCTTCTTTGGCCTTAGGCCTAGGAAATTTTTCCTCATGGAAAAGCCCGCCTCTGGGTTTAAAAAATGCACGAAGTGCAGCGGCACTATTTCTGTCACAGACACCCATGAATGGTGTCTAAAATGTTTAGGTCCTGACCACTCCATTACGGATTGTGAGTCCTGTTCCATGATGTCTAAAAGAGGTCTACAGAATCGAGCAGCCAAGCTCAGTACCCTGTTTCCCTCTGATGCAGCTTCGGTTGTATCGACGTCTTCCAGGGCTGCTTCTTCCTCACATGGATCTCAGGTATCCAAACTTAAGTCCAGCCGGTCCTCGAAGGGTAAATCTCCCTCTAAGTATCGAGATGCCTCCGGGCTTGCTCTCGAGGAATCCGCACCGGCAAAATTACCCCGGCGGGAGGCTCCGGCTTCCAAAGCTTTATCTATGGGGTCACAGGTTGACATCAATGGCTCGGCCTCGACCGATCACCTGTTGCCATGTTCTGGGGTACTGGTGGTTCCCACTGGTACCGATATCCAGACATTGGTTGCGTCGATGGATCAGAATATCCTGACCATGCAGCGTGCTATCATGGCATTCATACAAGCTGCGACGCCTTCGGTACCGCAACAAACTCCGTTGCCGGTACCGACTCCGGTACCGATATCGGTTCCGGTGCCGGTACCGATTGCATCAACATCCGCTTCGGTGTCGACTGCAGCGGTACACTGTTCTGTGATGCCCATCGGTACCGAATCACTCCCGATCACTCCCGATGTCGATACCACCCGGTACGCGTATCGGGCTCTGCAGGAGCATCCAGACAGGCGATACTTCGATTCCTCTGAAGACTCTGATGAATCAGAGGTCTCTGTCGAAGCATCGGTGATCCATCCTCAGGAGCCCTCTTCTCCAAAAAGGAGAATGTCTCCTCCAGAAGACTTGTCTTTTCAAGACTTCATTAGGGAAATGGCCAGGGGCCTTTCCATCTCAGTGGCCCCTGAGACAGAGCCTAGAGCCAAAAAATTAGATATTTTACAATATCCTAAGGCTCCTAAAGAGGCAGCCACTTTACCAATACATGAGATTCTTTATGATCACATGTTGGGCATATGGGAGACTCCTCTCACCACTTCCCCTCATTCTCGCAGGTTGGACACCATGTATCGTGTTCCTCCTTGTCCTGGCTTCCATAAGACTGAGCTTCCTCACCACTCCATTGTGGTGGAGTCTGCTATGAAGAAGATAAAGAGTACAAAAAGGCACTCTTCTGCTCCTCCAGGAAGAAAATGCAGAACCTTAGATGCCTTTGGCAGGAGAATTTTCCAGGCCAGTATGCTTGTTGCCAGAATCAACTCCTATAGTCTCTATATGGGGATGTTTCTAAAATAAGTTACAGATCACCTGCAAACTTTATCTCCTTTTATTTCAGAAGATAAAAGGGAAGAGTTCCTCACCTGGCTCAAACATGCCCAGGGTATTTCCAAGTTTTCCAACCTTGCAGCCTTTGACTCTTTTGAAGGTGCCAGCAGAGCCTCGGCTATTGCCATAGGTACACGCAGAGTTGCTTGGTTACAAGCTTCTGATTTGGAACCCTGGGTTCAAGGTGGCCTAGGAAACCTTCCTTGTACAGGTGAAAACCTTTTTGGCAAAGATTGGCAAGCAAAGGCCACCCAGATGGATGCTGAAAATTCTGCTTTAGATAGACTTTCAAAGTCTACTTCTGCTCCTTTTAAGAAAAGGTTGTTCAAAAAGGGTTTTTTTCCCAAAAAAAGGAAATATTATTCTGCTTATGGTCAGCAGTCATCTTCTGCAGGTCGTTTTGCTACAAAGACAGCAACAACCGAAACAGGCCAAGCCTAAGGCTGCTAGGACTGCTACGGCCCAACAGCCTCAGCCTCCTCAGGGCCTTTGACTTACAACTAGAGAGCTTAGCCTTTCTGGCTCTAGAACCTCCAGAGCCTCTCACCATTCCAGGAAGGTTGGCTGGCTTTGCTCCCAGGTGGGAACAAATCACAGCAGAGCAATGGACCCTCTCCATCATAAGGGAGGGGTACAAGCTTCATTTCTTAAACCTTCCTCCTCATACCATGGTGAGACAGTTCAATTCTCAGACATCTCTCCTCGACCTTCTGGGTCAGGAGATTGCTACCCTTCTTGCCCAAGGGGCAATAGAAGAAGTACCCTTTCTTCAACAGGGCTCAGGGTTCTACTCCCCCTACTTTCTTATCCCAAAGAAAACAGGGGGCTAAGACCCATTTTAGATCTCAGAGAATTGAACAAGTTTCTATGCAAGGAGAAATTCAAGATGATTTCTCTCGGTACTCTCCTTCCATACCTTCAGAGTCAGGATTGGCTTTGCTCTCTAGACCTCAAGGATGCGTACACCCATGTCCTCATCCATCCAACACACAGAAGGTTCCTTTGGTTCCTTTATCAAGGGAAGCACTACCAATACAGAGTGCTTCCTTTTGGTCTGGCCTCTGCACCAAGAGTGTTCACAAAATGCATGGCAGTAGTAGCTGCATTTCTACGCACTCTAGGGATATTCGTATTTCCATATCTGGACGACTGGCTCATCCGAGCTCCATCCCAGTCAGAGGCCCAGACTTCTCTAACCTGCACAAGGCGTATCCTTCAGTATCTGGGACTTGTAATAAACATTCCAAAATCCCATCTCACACCCCCACTCAGTCTCTAGAGTTCATAGGGGCCTTGCTGGATACCACAACTGCAAGGGCCTATCTTCCCCAGGCCCGTTGCCTACGCTTGGTGCAGTTAGCCTCACAAATTCAGTTAAAATCCCATTTAACGGCTCGAGAGATGTTGCAACTGTTAGGCCACATGGCATCCACTGTGCATGTGGTTCCTTACGCTCGCCTTCACATGAGGGCAGCTCAATGGACTCTGTCCTCCCAATGGACCCAGGCATCAGGGTGCCTGTCAGACAAAATAGCAACCTCCAGTCGCCTATTTTGCTCTCTCCAGTGGTGGAAGTCCACTCAAAATCTGTTGCTAGGGTCCCCCTTTCAACAGGTGTTACCCCAAGCAACCCTTACAACAGATGCCTATTCAAGAGGTTGGGGAGCTCATCTTCAAGATCTCTCCACTCAAGGCATCTGGTCTTTACAGGAGACATCTCTACATATCAACCTCTTAGAGCTCAGAGCAATTTTTCTAGCTCTCAGAGTCTTCCACACCCTGCTCAGCTACAAGACAGTCCTCATCCACACGGACAACTAAGTAGCCATGTTATACGTGAACAAGCAGGGCGGGACTGGCTCTCTGTCGCTTTGCAACGAAGCTCTGAGATTGTGGGCCTTCGCCAGAGAGCATCAAATTCATCTCATGGCAGTGTATCTTCCAGGGGTTCAAAACTCTTGGGCAGACAGGCTCAGTCGAGTTCTGCTTCCACACAAATGGTCCTTCCATGGGGACCAGATAACCAGGATCTTTCGAATTTGGGGAATCCCATACATAGACTTGTTTGCAAGTCTGTGGAATGCCAAACTTCCCCGGTTCTGTTCCAGAATTCCGTGTCAGGGAGTTCAGGCCAGGGATGCCTTCCTCCTCCTCCATTGGGGGCAAGACTTCCTCTATGCCTTTCCACCCATTCCCCTAATTCCCAAGACACTCTTCAAACTTCAGAGAGACAAGGGGTCTATGATCCTCATAGCATCACATTGGCCACGCCAAGTGTGGTACCCTCTACTTCTGCATCTCTCTCAAGCTCCCTCCCTGGACTTGGGATCTGCTCCAGACCTCCTGTCCCAGGAGGAGGGAACGTTGTGGCACCCAAATCCCCAGTCTCTTCACCTCAGAGCCTGGTTGCTGAAGGCCTAGACCTTCAAGATCTGCATCTTTCTCAGCAAGTGAAGGATATCCTTCATGCTTCCAGAAAGCCTTCCACTAAAAGTTTCTATGCTTTTAAATGGAATAGGTTTACCATTTGGTGTGCAGAGAAGGGTCTTAACCCTTTTGCAATACCTCTGAATTCTTTACTAGAGTATTTGCTGTATTTATCCCATGCAGGCCTTAAAACTAATTCAGTAAGAGTCCATTTGAGTGCTATTGCAGCATCCCTTAAACCTCTCAATGGACAGCCTATTTCCTCTCATCCTCTTATAGCAAGATTCATGAGAGGCCTTTTGACTAAACCTCCCATCAGACCACTTCCAGTGGCAGGGGACTTGAATCTGGTTCTTGGCCAGCTTATGCAGCCACCCTTTGAACCCTTAGCCACTACTTCCTTGAAATTCCTTTCCTGGAAGGTTATTTTTCTCATTGCAGTCACGTCAGCTCGCCGCATCAGTGAGCTGCAAGCCTTGTTGGCTAATCCTCCTTATACAAGGTTCCATCATGACAGGGTAGTCCTCAGGACTAATCCACACTTTATGCCTAAAGTGGTCTCACCTTTTCATCTGAACCAGGAGGTTTATTTACCTGTCTTTTTTCCAGGACCTCATGCTTCAAGTGCAGAGAGGAATCTTCATACCCTGGATTGTAAAAGAGCTCTTGCTTTTTACTTACAAAGGACACAGCAACATAGAAAGTCCTCTCAACTCTTTGTTGCTTTTGATCCCTCTCATTTAGGACTTCCAGTCTCTAAGAGAACTCTGTCCAATTGGATTGCTCAGTGTATTTCTTTTGCCTACCAGAGTAAGAACCTTTCTCTGGAGGGCCATGTCACAGCTCACAATGTGAGGGCCATGGCAGCCTCTATGGCTCATCTAAATTCTGTGTCCATCGACCAGATCTGTCGAGCGGCCACCTGGGCCTCGGTTCATACCTTCACAGCCCATTACTGCTTGGACAAGGACTCCCGCCGGGATGCCTTGTTTGGTCAGGCTGTTCTCAAACACCTGTTCCATACCTAACCAACTCCTACTCTCCATCCCTGGCTGGATGCCTGAGATTCATGGGTGGAGGTAGAGCCCTTCCCAGGGACTCACAACCTGGGTGATCTCCCAGGCATCTCTAGCTGGGGAGTCCCCATATGTGAAGACTCATTCCTGCTTGTTCCTGGAGATAGCACAGTTACTTACCCTGTAACAGGTGATCTCTGGGAACAGCGGGAATAAGTCTTCACAACCCACCCACCACCACCTCTAGGAGTTGTATCTCTCTATCTTTCTTTCCTTTCCTCACTCTCTCTTTGTCTCAGCTTTAAAACTCGAACTGGAGAGAGGCGGTTAGGAAAGGCGGGAAGGCAGCACGCAGGCACTGTGGGATGCTCCCAAAAGCTTTCCTTTTGGACGCTGTGGAGCGTTCCCGTGCAGGCTCCGTCGGTACCGACGATACCCATATGTGAAGACTTATTCCTGCTGTTCCCAGAGATCACCTGTTACAGGTAAGTAACTGCTTTATCTGCTGTCATATTCTGTGTTACTATGTTTACCCGTTTCACTCCATTCATTAATTTATAGACCTCTGTCATATCTCCCCTCAGCTGTCTCTTTTCCAGGTTGAAGAGCCCTTACCTTTTTAGCCTCTCTTCATATGGCTATCCTTCCATCCCCTTTTCCATTTTGGTGGCTCTTCTCTGTACCTTTCCTAATTCTGCTATATCCTATTTAAGATACGGCAACCAGAATTGCACACAATATTGTGGGTGCGGTTGCACAATGGAACGATACAGACATATTATAATAGTCTTTGTTTTATTCGCCATTCCTTTCCTTATGATTCCTTGCAATCTATTTGCTTTCTTGGCCGCCACTGCACACTGGGCAGCGAGTTTCAAAGTGTTAACCACAATGACACTCAAATCTTTTTCCTGGGTGGTGATTCCTAATGTGGAACCTTGCATCATGTAACCTTAGTTTGGGTTCTTTCTTAGGTGCATAACTTTGCACTTGTCTACATTAAATTTCATCTGCCATTTGAACATCCAGTCTTCCGATTTATTAAAGTCCTCTTGCAATTTTCCACAATCCTCTTGGGTTTTAACAACTTTGAATAATTTTGTGCTATCTGCAAATTTGGTTACTTCACTCATTATTCCCATTTCCAGGTCATTTACAAATATGTTAAAAAGCAGCGGACCCAGCACAAATCTCTGGGGTACTCCACTATTCACCTTTCTCCTTTGGGAAAATTATCTGTTTAGTCCTACTCTCTGCTTTCTATCTTTTAACCAGTTCCTGATCCACAATAGTACGCTGCCTCCTATCCCATGACTTTTTAATTTCGCCAAGAGTCTCTCATGAGGGACTTAGTCAAAGGCTTTCTGAAAATCCAGATATGCTACATCGACCGACCCACCTTTGTCTACCTGTTTATGTACACCTCCAAAAAAATATAACACATTACTAAGACAAGACTTTCCCAGGCTAAAGCCATGTTGGCTGTTTCCCATTAAACCATGATTATCTACATGTTTAGAAATTTAGTTTTTATTCTCGTTTCTATAAGGAAAAAAAAGAAACTCTTGTAGTGGGTGATATGGAAGGGCAGACTAGATAGGTCATGTGGTCTGTTTCTGCCGTCATGTTTCTATTTCTAATTTTATAATAATGGTTTCTATCATTTTTCCCAGTACTGAAGTCAGGCTCACTGGTCTGTAGTTCCCCAGATTACCTCTAGAATGCTTTTTAAAAATTGGCATTACATTGTTCAACCTCCAGTCTTCAAGTATTACTGATGATTTTAATGATAGTTCACAGATTAGTAGTAGTAGGTCTGCAATCTCATATTTCAGTTCTTTCAACACCCTCTGATATGACATCAGGTCTAGGTGATTTGCTACTCTTCAGTTTATCAAATAGTTGTAATACATCTTTCCTGTTTATCGATATTTCTTTTGATTCTTCTGCTGCATCAGCTTTAAACGCCATTTCAGGCAGGGTAACTTACCTACATCATCTTCAGTAAAAACTGAAGCAGAGAATTCATTCAGCCTCTCTGCTATGGCCTTGTCCCCTCTTAGTGCCCCTTTTACCTCTCTATCATCCAATGGTCCAACTGACTCTCACAGATTTTTTGCTATGAATGTACTTGAAAAAGTTTTTATTATGTGTTTTTGCTTCCACAGCAAGTTTGTTTTTCAAATTCCCGCTTTGCCTTGCATCGTACTTGCCAGTGCTTATGTTTTTTCAGTTTTCATCATTTAGCTCCTATTTCCATTTCCTAAAAGATGCTTTTTTGGCTACAGCAGCCTCACCTTTCAACCATGCTGCCATGTTTTTGGACTTTCTTTCACTTTTCTTAAAGCATGGAATACTGCTATTCTGGGCTTCTAAGATAGTCTTTTTTTTTAAACAATGCCCATGCTTGATGTAAATCTTTAACCTTTGCAGCTGGTCCTTTTAGTTTTTTAACTGTTTTCCTCGTTTTATCATAGTCTCCCTTTTGAAAGTTAAAAGTTAGTACAGTGGATTTCCTTACTGTCCTTCCTCCATTTATTAAATCAGACGTGATCATGCTGTGATCACTACTGCCAAGTGATCCCAACACCAGTTCGGTACCTAGCCCTGTGTGAGCTGTGCAGCTGCACAGGGTGCATGATTAGGGGCGCATGTCGGACTGCCGGCCCCTGCCCGCTTCCCCGTGTATTGCCCTGCCGCCACCACTTTATTTTCCTAGAGGCAGCAGTGGCAGCGGCAGTAAGGCAGACCTATGTTTGTAGGCAGGTCAGGTCCCTTCTTTCCTTCTTGGTGTAGGTCACATCAAAGGAGAGAGGGACCAGGCCAGCCATTCAAACCCGGGTAGAAAGGAAGGAAGGAAGAAGAAAGGCCTGGCAATCTTTTGTATCTTGCCATGAAAACCTAATGGATAGTCATAATAGTGCTGGAAGATGAGACCCCCAGGGCAGAAGGCACTCAACTGGCTACTGGGGAGGAGCTGAAGACTTTTCTGAGTAAAGCCAGCATTTATGATGTGGTTGGATCAAAGCCCTTGGGACGTCTGATGCTGATGTAGCTGCGCATGAGATGAATCAGAAGCTGCAAATTTGTCTTACATATTGGGACATGGAGCGTTACGAAGCATGAACCAAGGAAAGTTGGAGGTGGCCAAAAATGAAATGGAACGTGTACAACTCGATCTGTGGGGTGTCAGCGAACTGAAATGGACTAGCATCAGTCATTTTGCAAATGATGATCACATGGTCTACTATGCTGGAAATGAAAGACAAAGAAGAAATGGTGTTTCATTTATAATTAAGAAGAAACTTGCAAGAACTGTAATGAAATAACAGTGCAGTCAGTGAATGCTTAATTTCAGTTAGTCTATGAGGAATGCCTATCAACACAACTGTAATTCAAGTATATTCCCCAACAACAGCTGCAGAAGAGGATGAAGTTGATGAGTTCTGTGAACAAGTACAAGCTGGAATTGACAGTATATGCAAACAGAATATCCTGATAGTCATGGGGGACTGGAATGAAATGTTGTAAACAAAGGCGGCGGCAAAATGGTTGAAAAAATGGACTTGGCAACAGAAATGAAGCTGGAGAAAGACTGATCGTTGGTCTTGCAGAATTCTATCTATTCATCTCAAACACATTCTTCCAGCAACACAAGCGGCAGCTGTACACATGAATTTCACCCAATGGATTGTACAAAATTCAAATTGACTACTTCTGTGGACATCAACAATGGAAAAGCTCTATAAACTAACAAAGATAAAACCTGGAGCTGACTGGTACAGATCACCAACTACTAGTATGCAAACTCAAGCTAAACTTGAAAAAGAGCAAGCCACTCACGAATGTAGCAAAATATGACCTTGAGAATATACCACTGGAATTTAAAGACTGCCTGCAAAATCGATTTGCTGCTTTAAATACAAATGACAGAGCTCCAGAAGAGTTATAGGATGACATCAAGAAGGTTGTGTTGGAAGAAAGTGAGAAATCTCTACAAAAGGTGAAAAAGCAAAAACGGCCAAAATGGATGACAGTATAAACTCTGAAAATTGCCCAGAAACGCAGAGAAGATAAGCCAGAGGAGAAAGAGGCAATCGCAGAACTCAACAGAGATTTGCAGCAAGACGAGAAGTACTGCAATGACGCATGCAAGTAAATAGAAGCAGAAACTATTAGAGGAAGAACAACGAGAGTTGAAGAAAAAATTCCAGCCTCGAATTGGAATGTTACAAGATGCTCAAGGATCCATGTTGAATGATGCTGAGAAGATCAAGAAAAGGTGGAAAGAATATACAAAGTTATTATATATAATAAAGATCAAGTGGACCAACAGCCTTTTCATACCTATACCTATACCTTATGAACTGGAACCATTGGTGATGAAAGAAGAAGTTGAAGCAGCATTGACAGCTTTATGAAAGAACAAAACACCAGGCATTGATGGCATTCCCATAGAAGTATTACAGCAATCTGATGCAGCTGTTACCATACTTAGTGGCAATCTCCTTCCTTTCTCTGCCAGGAAATTTGGAAGACAACAACATGGTCAACTGACTGGAAAAGATCTGTGGTTATACCAATACTAAAGAAAGGTGATCCAACTGACTGGAAATCATCACACAATTGCTCTGATTCCACATGCCAGCAATATTCTACTGAAGATTATTCAGCAGAGACTACAACCATACCGGGAACGAGAACTACTTGAAGTGCAAGCAGGGTTCAGGAAAGGGCGAGGAATGAGAGACATCACTGCGGATGTGAGATAGATCCTAGAAAACACAAAATACCAAAAGGATATATGTGTGTTTTATTGACTATAGCAAGGCTTTTGACTGTGTAAATTATGAGAAACTCTGGGCCACATTAAGAAGCATCAGTATACCAGAACATCTGATCATTCTTTTTCACAACCTTTACACTGATCAAGAAGCAACAGTTCGACCCGAACGAGGAGAAACAGAATGGTTTAAAATCAGCAAAGGCGTTACGACAAGGCTGCATACTTCACCCTACCTGTTTAATTTATATGCAGAACAAATCATCAGAGAAGCAGGAATGTATGAAGAGAACAGAGGTGTGGAGATTGATGGGAGACTCATCAACAACCTTCACTATGCTGATACCACATTACTGGCTGAAAGTGAAGACAATCTGAAACATTTGCTTCTCAAGATCAAGGAACATAATTTTAAAATGGGCTTGCACCTTAATGTAAAGAAGACAAAAACCCTGGCAACTGGCAAAATCAATAAGTTCATTGTTGATGGAGAAGAAATTGAAGTAGTGGACAACTTTAACCTACTTGGATCAACTATCAATAAAGAAGCAACAAGCAGTCAAGAAATCAGGTGACACATTGCTCTTTGCAGAATGGCTATGAAGGACCCTACTGTAGATAAAATTCTCAAGAGCAGAGATATCTCTCTCCATACAAAGGTTTGACTTGTTCAAGCCATGATATTTTCAACAACGTCATATGGATGCAAAAGGTGGACAGTGAAAAAGATACAGGAAGAAAATTGATGCCTTTGAATTATGGTGCTGATGACAAATACTTTTTATACCATGGACTCCCTGAAGAACAGACTAATCTTTTCTAGAGGAGATCAAACCTAAACTTTCTTTAAAAGCTCAGATGACAAAACTTTGACTTTCATACTTCGGACATATCATGCAAAGAGAGAGATCATTAGAGAAAGACATCATGTTTGGCAAGGTAGATGGTCAGCACAAAAGAGGAAAGCCAGCAGTGAGATGGATCGATACAATAACAGTAGCTATGAGTGCCAGTCGTTCAACAATGAGCCGCCTGACTGAAGACCGAACACAGTTTAGTACAACTATCCAGAGGGTTGCAATGAGTCGACATCAACTCGACGGCACTTAGCAACACAACAACATGCTAAGCTATGCTCTGAGTTGATTTAGATAAAAAGCTCTCTAGAAACAACCTTATTTCAGTAACTATGTACTCTATTTAACTTTCTATGTTTAAGCTATACTCTGATTTAATTGAAATGAAGAGCTCTCTTTTCAGAGTCTGTTTACTCTTAATTTACTTTTTATGCTAAGCGCTACGCTGCTTTGACTTAAATATAAAGCTCTCTGCTGGTAGTAAAACTTGACTGACTCAGCAAAAACACTGAATTCTAAAATACACATATCTATCAGTTGTAACGAATTCCCTTTTTCCCCCCAAAATTTAGAGTTTATTTCAGAAGATTATTACTCCCATGATTGAACTACCAAACTCAAGATTTTGGAGGGAGTGAAATGGCACCTTTGGAAGAGTTCATAGAGGCCTCATTTTCCCCCCTCCCAGGTCCTTCAAGCTTTGGTATGCCCCACTCATTTGGGCTGGTCTAGCAAGATAAGGAAGGTGACATTTTTATTTTCCTGCTAATTTATTTTCCTGGACTCCTGTTAAACCAGTCCAAAACCTATCCCAGACTACAGCGCTTCAGGTTTTTTCTCTTCAGATTCTTCTTGCGACTGGTATTGCTAGAATAGAGCTTTCAGTGCAAGTGTTTTCTAACCCTCTTGGTGTTAGGTTTCTGAGGGTTGCTAATAATGTTCAAGTTTTTTCAAAGTCTGCCTTGTCAATAATATACTGTACCAATCCTTATACCAGTGATGATGTCACTTAAATTCTTCGTTTCTTTGCCTCATTTCTGCTGGTTGCGGAGCATAACCTACTTGTCTAGATTGGTCTAGCAGGATTTTAGAAAAGGAAGTTAGTTGGTAAGAATAAATTGCACCAACAATAAAAATCATTTGCATTGATTTCTCTTATTGACTTAGGTTATGAATTTAGTCGTGACATATCATTGCATTACTGATATCATATAACAGACTTTGCCCATCAGAGAGTAGATATGTTACAGTGAGTAGGACCCAAAGCTATAATGAAAGGGGCCGGCATTCAAAAGTACTTTTGTGATAGCAGCGGGTGCCAATTGCATAAGTGCTTTCATTTGAATTTTCCTGGCTGCAGAATGCATAGCTTTTGACTGTATAAGCTACTATGAGGTAATTTTAGAAAGTTCCACGTAGTTAACGCAAGCTTTATAAAGTTGAAATATGTGCATGCTTGACTTTATAAAATATAGGTGAAAACACACCATTAAGGCATGATCACTTACACTAGCTCTAGGGATGGTGTAAATGCCCTTGCCTAGATTTGTCAAGAAACACATGTGAATCGTAGCGTTTTATAATTTATGCATGTTCTTGTGTGCTCCACCCACTGTGAAAGTATATGCATCAGGCTGACTCATGTTATAAAAATCACAACTAGCTAAACTGCATGTACACATGCTCACAGATGCTTGAACCACTAAAATACCAATATTTACATGTATAGATGGCACGCAACTTTATGCAGCTCCTTATAAAAATTACCTCCTATATGGCCAAAATTGTGTGGGTTTACATTGGGGCAGGATTAGAGGCATTTCAAGGGCAAAACTGTTTGTATAACATTTTCCTTTTTAAGTCATACATAAATAGCAAGTTTAACGTTATATTGATAAGTTATAGTTATATAGTAAACAAAATAAACACATTTCACTCATCTGAATATATACATTACTTTAATAGTTTAAAGTTACATGGCACATGTCCTCGGGATGATTACATTCAAAATCTTTATCCCTAGGCAAGATTCGGTTAGCAGTTCTTAATGTGAATTTTTGTTTTTTGGTGGATTACAACGGTTTGGTCTCACTCTACCGCTAATAAGGAAATACGAACAGATGATTTATGCGTGGATGTCTTCTCCAAACTTAATGGTCCCCGCGTAAACAAATGCTCAAGTGTTCACCATCTACCTAAAGGAAATCAGCTTGGGGATTATGATACGTTGGGTAGAAGTCACCTAATAGAAATGCTTTGAATACTTGACTCTACAATACTGCAATTGATTGTATGCAAGGTCACTTAAAAGCCTCACATTGCAGTAAAGAAAACAAGTTGGTGCTTGCAGTTTTATTACAAGCATCTGCGCCGTTATTACAAAGCATCTGCGCCAGTGTTTTAAGCAGGACTCTAAAGGGGAGCCTAAACTGTGCAAATTACTGCGTATACACCAGAAGTGCACTGTGTAGCATTTAAATGCATTTAAAATGGGAAAATCTTTTTGGTTTTTTGCATTTTTTTTTTTTTTGGGAAAGCAATTAGCTATTGCCGTGCCAATGCAGAGATGTGTGGCAGGAAGACCAGAAGGCTGAGCTCAAACAGGCACTTTTAATGTAAGGTATGAGGAGGGCATTAAGAGATTAACTCATAGTGTGGAGATGATGAGGAATGTCTGCCTGCTTCTTGAGCGTACAGCACCTGCCAGTTCTTTTGGTTTTGCTGAAGAGGCTACTGAAAAAAAAAAAAAAATGGCAGAGGATTCCTGAAACAGTGTTATGTGTATGGGCTAGATTGCTGTCTAGATACTCCCTTTCAACAATATGCTTAAGTTGCGCCACAGAGTAATACTTTCTCCAGTCCAGGAGGCTTAGCCACTCTGTTTTTTGTTCATAAAAGATTAGCTCTTGCTAATATCTGTCATTTCCGACCTCAGATTAAAATCCCCCATCGCCCTTTGTATAAATTTAAAACTGTATCTGAGGACTCCACTACCACACAGGGAGGGACTGAAAAAGAAACGGCAACCAAGGACCACATTTATCTTAACCACAGCCAATCTACCCCACCAAGATAAATACCACCCCCATAAACATCTATCCAACTTCTATTTAATTTACCTAAAAACTCTCTTTCTCTTTATTATACTCACCTTCGTCAAATCACCCTCTTCCAACCTCCACCCCCCCCACCCCCCACATCGAAAGGAAAAAAATTCCGTCAAATATTCTACCCTTGCCAAACCCATCTAAAAACATCTAAGGTCTCAGTTTGTAATTATATTACACCTTCAACACCACCACCCCTTCAGAACTCCTCAACTGTGCCATCGCCACCGGGAAAATCAGGCTGGAATGTTCAATGTATATTAAAATGTCATCCACAAAGAGTGCTATTTTATGATCTGCCAGGACTAAGCAGGAATGTCTGTTCACATTGGGGTATTCGTCGGGGTACCGACGGAGCCTGTGCGGGAACGCTCCCCAGCGTCCAATTAGAAAGCTTTTGGGAGCATCCCACAGCGCCTGCGTGAGCGATTCCGCCTTTCCCAACTGCCTCTCTCCAGTTCTTCGTTTTCCTCGGAGACAGCAGGTAGTTTTCTTGTCACCGACCGAAATTATCCGATCTTTTTCATCCTTTTTTATGGGTAGCGTCGGGACTTCATCGAAGCTCTACAGGTACCGCCGGTTTCGTTCGTTCTTTAAAAAAAAAACAATTTAATCTTTTTTATGGGACTTTCCAGTCTCTTTTTCTGTCGAGGTGCAACCGCGCCATTTTGGACACAAGGCCCAACTTTTCCTTCAGAATGGAAAAAAACCCAACCTTCGGGTTTTAAAAAGTGTTCCAAGTGTGGCGGTACCATCTTCGTCAAAGACACCCACGAGAGTGGTGCCTTAAATGTTTAGGTCCTGACCACGTCCAGTAGGAGGGTGTTGGCTGTGCGATGATAGCGCAGAGGGGTCGGCAAAACTGAGCTGCTAAGCTTAGCACCCCTTTTCCCTCTGAGGCAGCATCCGTGGCATTGACGTCTTCAAGGGCTTCGTCGTCATCCCATGGAATCTCAGGTATAAACATAAATCTGGGCGGGCCTCAAAGGGTACGATCTCCTTCCAAGCATCGAGATGCTTCTGGCGTTGAATTGAGGGACTTGTAACGGGCAAAATTGCCCCGGGGAGGGGCTTCGGGCTTCCAAAGAACTATCGGGGCTCCAGGCTGCTCTCGAGGCCTCAACTGGGCAGAACTATTGGTGCCATGCTCGTGTTACCGGCTGCTTCGTCAGGTTACCGATACCCAGGCATCGGCAGAGCGTCAATTAGACCAGAGGTTCTTGGCTATTGAA
>CM066031.1:867575069-867769304 GCA_033557465.1 Ichthyophis bannanicus | reverse complement strand
AGTACGCTTGGAGACATGGAGCCCCAACTTGTTGGGGTCATAAGACACGACGAGCTGAACAGGTCCCTTCGGTGCTCCCAGCGTACTTCAAGGTAGAATGTCAACGCCCTTCTACAGTCCAGGGTATGCAGGACCATTTCAGCTCGGCTGGCCTGGGAAAGTAGGTCGGAAGTACCACCTCCTGGTTGATGTGAAAAGGTGATACCACTTTGGGAAGAAACTTAGGGTTAGTCCGTAGGACTACCCGGTTCTTGTAGACCTAGTGTAAGGAGGATCAGATACGAGGGCCTGCAACTCACTAACGCGTCTAGCAGAAGTGAGGGCCACCAAGAACAAGGTTTTCCACAAAAGAAAACGAAGTGGACAGGTAGCCATAGGCTCAAAAGGCGGACAGGTAATCCGCTGCAAAACCACATTGAGATCCCAGTCCGGGGCTGGCGGGCGCAAAGGTGGCTTAAGGAGAAGGAGGCCTCTGAGAAACGAGCCACCAGAGGGTGGCTGGAAGAGGTCTAACCATCCACCTGCATGTGATGCGCAGAAAGAGCACTGAGGTGGACCTTGACCGAGTTGGACTTAAGTCCAAGGTTAGAGAGAGAGAGCAAGTACTGAAAGACCACTGATGCTGAACAGGAGAAGGGATCTTGAGACTGCTGAGTACACCAGACGGAGAACCGACGCCACTTAAGAGCGTTGGACTTCCAGGTGGAGGGCCTCCGGGAGGCCAAGACGACCTCCTCCACATCTGGAGGTAGCTGCAGAGGAGCAAGGACTACCCTTTCAGCAGCCAGGCCATCAGATGAAGGGACCGGAGGTTGAGGTGTAGGAGAGTCCCCTGATCCTGCGACAGGAGGTCGGGCTGAAACCCCAGAGGAAGAGGAGTGTCCACCGCCAGCTGCATTAGAAGCGGGAACCAAGGTTGTCTCGGCCACCGGGGAGCCACTAGGATCATCGATGCTTTGTCTCTGAGAACCTTGAAGAGCATCCGAGACACCAGTGGCATGGGAGGAAAGGCATACAAGAGGCCGGTGGACCATGGAATCAGAAAAGCATCCGCCGCTACTCTGAGAGGATGTCGGCTGTCGAAGAGCAGAATCTGGGCAGCTGCCGGTTCAGAGGACTGGCAAACAGATCCATGGTGGGGAGACCCCACTTGAGAAGATTTGCTGAACCACCATCGGATCCAGCCTCCACTCGTGCGCGCTGGAGGATCCTGCTGAGCTTGTCGGCCAGGCAATTTTCTTGACCTGGGAGATAGACAGCCCTGCGGAGGATGCCGTGGCGGACTGCCCAAGAGCATAGCTGTTGCGCCTCCTGACAGAGGAGGAAGGAGCCTGTTCCGCCTTGTTTGTTTTACGTAGTACATGGCACCCTGGTTGTCCGTCTGTATCAGCAGCGACTGGTGGGACACCAGGTGAGAGAAGGCTCTGAGCGCTAGGCGGATGGCTCTGAGCTCCAGGAAGTTTATCTGTTGAGCAGACTCCCAAGGATTCCAGAGGCCTTGAGTACATGACCCTTGCAATGTGCTCCCCAACCCAAGAGGGAAGCATCGGTCCGTCAGGACCTGAGAATGCGGAGTGGGCTGAAAAGCCACCCCTAGCAACTAGGTTTGGTAGATGAAGCCACCATCGCAGAGATGAGACCAGCTGGTCAGAGATCTGTACTGATTCCGCAAGGCTCCCCGTGGCCTGATGCCATTGAGTGCGAAGGCACCACTGAGCATGACGCATATTCAGTCGGCATTGGGGGTCACATGGACCGTGGAAGCCATATGGCCGAGCAGTCCGCAGAAAGTGCCTGGCGGAGACCAGCGCATTGCTGTGAAAGTGGCTGGCGAGATCCATGAGCCGCTGGGGCCCTGTCCAGAGGAGGAAGGCCCGCGCCTGAGGTGTGTCCAACCTGGCGCCTATGAAATCGAGATTTTGAGAGGGGAGCAAAGTGGACTTTGCGAAAGTTTATGACAAAACCCAAGTGCTGGAGCAGAAGCCACAGTGCGAAGAGTTGGCCTGAGCGGCCTCTGGAGAAGATGGGCTGTGATTAGCCAGTCGTCCAGGTATGGGAACACAAAAAGACCTTGAAGTCTTAGATAGGCCGCCACCACTGCTAGGCATTTGGGAACACCCTGGGGGCGGAGGATAGGCCAAAGGGCAGTACTCTGTACTGGTAATGATTTCCTCCCACAACAAATCTGAGATATTGTCTGTGGTCTGGATGAATGAGGATATGATATACACATCCTTTAGATCCAAGGAGCATAGCCAGTCTCCCTGCTGGAGGTAGGGCAGCAGGATTCCAAGGGTAAGCATCTTGAACTTCTTCCTTTGCAAGGAACTTGTTGAGGTTTCGCAAGTTCCAGGATGGGTCTGAGGCCTCCTGTCCTTTTCGGCATCAGGACGTTACCTGGAGTAAACCCTTGACCCTTCAGGTGGTGGGGCACCGGTTCCACGGCTTGTTCCTGAATGAGACTTGCTAACTCCTGAAGGAGTAAATCCCTGTGCAAAGGGAGTCTGGGAGGCTCCCCTGGAAAGAAGGAGGGAGGCACCTGGTGAAAGTGAAGAAGATAGCCCTTCTGAACTATGTGAAGTACCCAGGTATCTGTGGTAATGTTGGACCACCTGTGGGCAAAGAGGACCAGCCGGCCTCCTGTGCTGAGAGAAACCAGCTGAGGGGGAGAGGCTATGCTGATGAAGTCAAAAACCCCCACCCTGCTGAGCAGGGGCCGGTGGTGCAGGCTTGGGGGCTTGCTGCCTACGGGACCCATTACCCCGTCCCTTGGCCTGCTTTCCCTGTGGGGGAGCTGCTGAGGCCTGATACTGAGGGTAGTATTTATAGGCAAGCCGCCTTCCTCGGGTAAAAGGGCTTTTTCCCCGAGCCCTTCTTCTTTGAGAAGGGGCAGAGGTCTTCCTTGAGAGACGAGTCCTGGTGAGAGTCTCCGTCTTGATTTGTGCAGCCTTCTCATCCATGGGCTTGCCAAAGAGGTTATCACCTCGGCAGGGGACATCGACCAACTTGTCCTGCACCCAGGGCTCGAGGTCGGACGTCTGAAGCCAAGCCTGGCGGCGTCCACCGATGCCGGCCGCAGCTACTCGAGCCGATGCCTCAAAACCATCATAGGCTGCTCGAGATATAAACTTGGAGCACTCTCGAATACCAGTTGACAAGGTTTGGAACCTCTGCAAAGGTTCGTCGGAGAGACCAGCAGAGAACCCGGCTATTTTCTTTAGCCAGGTCTCGGAGATACATGCCCATGTAGAGCTGGTAGGTCTGGACTCGACAAGCAAGCATAGAGCCCTGGAAGCACTTCCTACCGAGGGCATCCAGGCTTCGGGCCTCCCTACCAGGGGGCACCGAGGAGTGCATTTTCTGACTCTTAAGTCTATGCATGGCCGATTCCACCACCATGGAATGGTGCGGTAGTTGTGCCTTTTGGAAGCCGGGGCTCTTGCGGACTCGATAAATGGAATCGACCCGCTTGCTTAACACCGGCGACGACGTCGGGCTCTCCCACATGCGGAAGAGAAGTCGTTCCAGCATCGGAGGAACCGGTACAATAAAGGCCTCCTTCGGGGGAGAGGTCATATTGGAGGGCATCGAGTTCTTCGACTCGAGGTTCCTCCTCGGGATCCGCGGGGAAGGCCAAAGCCTTGGCCATATCCCTCACGAAGTCCGAGAACCGGGTATCCTCCGGGGGGGGGACCGTCTCCGAGGTTCGGACTTGGGGGAGTCCGAAGGGACACACCGAGTCCGAAAGGAACCAGGTGACTCTTCGTCCTCGGATTCCCAGGCCGACTCCTCGGAGGAGGAGTCGAGCGGCTCCGGTCGGGCGGGCACCGATGCTATCCGCTCCGACGCCGAGGGAGTCCGCGTCGACGACCTCGGTCCCGAACGGGAGGCCGAAGGAGACCTCGACCGAGGATCGACTCGAGCCCTCATGGACTCGAGGATCGGCTCGGTCTCCGGAGTCGACTTGGAGGTCGACGTCCCGGCGGTCAGGCAGAAACACCGGCGAGGCCAGCGATCAATACCCGCTGCTGGTCCATGAAGGCAGTCAGACTGCTCTCCAAGGCCGTCAACCTGAGTCCGAGCTCAGGAGACCCAGCAGCCCCCGACTTGGGCCCTCGGGCCCGACGTCGGGTCCTTTGGAGGCGAGTCAACGAGGACAACAGTACTCACGTGAGCGGGCAAGTCCACCTCGAGTCGAGGATGTTTTGACGGCCTCTCCACCTCCGAGGACCCGGGACGGGAATCGGGGTTATGCGACCTGGCCCTCGAGGGATCAGGAGCGTCCACCGATCCCGCCCTCGCGGGTTTCTTCTTCCGATGATGTTCCCGGGTAGGAGACCCCCTTTCAGAGGAACTTCGACGATGCTCAGGACCAGAGTCCCGAGACGTCGAAGCCTCTGACGAGGTCCGAGCCCGGCCGGAGTCAGAGAAGATACGCTCCCGCTGATGCTGCCGACTCCTCAAACGCTTTTGAGGACATTTTGCCACACGGACCACAGATCATGGAGTCATGATCGGGTCCGAGGCAGCGGAGGCAGAAGTCATGAGTGTCTGTAAGAGACATGAGTTTTCTTACAGAGGTCACACACTTTTTAAAGCCGCTGGCAGCCATCGGGGAAAAAGGGCCCCTGCGAGGTCGAAAGACCGGGCTGCCAGGGAAAAAGGAAAAAGGCGCGAAATCTGTCACGAAGGACAAAAAAACGAAAAATAAGAACGGACTCGCAACCGGCATCGCGAGTCCGGGCGGGAAAAGAACCGGCGTCGAACCAAAGAAAAAGAGAAATAAAGAGAAAAAAATCAACTTTTCAGCGGGGATTCACAGACAACGTCTGCAGGGCTCCGCGGAAAAAAGAAGACAGAGCAAGATGGCACCCTTGGGCGGGAAGAGGACCGCGCATGCGCGCTGCAATTCCCAAAGGCTTTCTTTGAAAGCTGGGGAAAATTGCTCCGCGAGGGCTCCGTCGGCGCCGACGTCACCCATATGTGAGGACTGACTTCCTGCTTGGTCCTGGAGAATCCCCTACTATGGTGGAGGTGACAGAATTTGGGAATGAAGTCTGTACCCTTCCTTCACTATGGTTAGTGTCTACTGCTCAGAGGTGGTGAGATGCCACCAGTGGGCACAATGACAGAGTCTGCCTGCTATGTGAAGGTGGTGGGAGTCCTCCAGAGGCAGAGTGGCTATGTTCTCTAGGAAAAAGTAAAAAAACAGGCGCAGACTGTGGCTGTGGAGCAGGTTGATCCTTAGGTACCTGTAGCTTCTTCTGTTTGGGAGGCTGTTGCCTCTTTTGAGGACCAAGCCTGGTATTGAGTGGCAGGAATATAAGTATAGAACTTTTTTCATATTAAAGAAGGTTTTCTTTGCAGTTGTCTTTTTCCTAGCAGGGATGGCTGTAGCTCTAGATAGCCTATTCAGAGTTGTATTCTCTGACTCCAACTGAGAAGCCTTACCTTGCCAGCACTGTTCCCTCTTAGCTGTGCGCGTGCACACACCTCGCCGAGCGAGCGCACATACTTTATAACAGAGCGTACAAAAATTACGATTCTTATTCTGATAGAAAACAACACAGACGTCTTAAAATTTAAAAGTTGTTGTGTATTTATGGTTTTCACAAGTTCTACAATATTTTCTAGTGCAATCAATGTGGTGTACATACTGTATTCTGACGTGTAGTCAAATTTTAAAGTATATAACTCCGAGTGGTGTAATGTGGTGCACAAAAATGTAACCTTCCTTCAAAAGCTGCACAGCTGATATTTTATGCGCACACAGCCTACAGAAAATTAGATGGAACATTGCTTGCCAGTCCTTGCCAAAAAGGTTTTCGCCCGTGTAGGGTATATTGCCCAGTTTATCTTGAACCCACTGCTCAAGATCTGAGGCTTGCAGCCATGCAATTGGGCGTACACCGATGCAGAATGCCATGGCTTTGCTAGTGCACTCAAATGCATCGAAGGTTGCTCTGTTAAACTTTGAGACATTTTGGGCATGCTTAACTACAGCAAGATAATCACTCCTCTTATCATCTGGGAGAAGAGGGGCCATGGCCTCAAGGTCCCTGGTGACCTCCTTTAGGAACATACTCATGTAGAATATATAGGAGTTAATCCTGGCTGAAAGCATGGAAGCCTGGAAACATCAGCGTCCAAACGCATCAAGAGTTCTGGATTTTCTGTCCATAGGGTTAGAAGAATGTGTCTTAGATCTCTTAATCTGATGCATCGCCGATTCCACAGCCATCGAATGGTGGGGAAGTTGTGTTTTTTGGAATCCAGGACATTCCGGTACTTGGTACATGGTATCAAGGCATCGAGAATGGTATGAGATCGTGAGGGGTCTCCCGCATCCGGAGCTTAAGATCATGGAGAATGCAGTGAACCGGAAGGGTGGGTGCCTCCATAAGAGCTGTTGGGTATTGGAGGATCTCCAATTCCTCAGCCCTAGGCTCTTTCTCAGATGTTACCGTTATGGAGAGACCGCCTATTTAGGTCTCGAATAAACTCTTGGAAAGACATGTCCTCAGGAGGGGACATGCGCCGTTCCAGAAAAGGAGAGGGCTCCGCCAGTAGACTTTGCAAGTCATCAGGTATTGAGTGACTCGTCATCGGAAGCCTCCGATTTGAGGATTCGAAGTACCAGTGGAACCGGTGCTCCTGCTCTGCTAGGTATGATACCGTTGATATCCGTATCTGGGCAGGGGATCTGCTTGGATGCGGCCTAGGTACCGGAAATAGACTCGAGGGTAGGCATGGGTGGCAGTGAACCAGTGAATTGTATCCCGAAGCAGTTTGCATCAGTACTGTTGGCGGTACCGGAGTCTGCAGTACCATCGGTAACGATTTGATCAGAACTGAAGCTGCCAATAGAATTGCCAAGCTCCGGTCGATGGCCAGGATACACTGATCCTTGGAGCTGCCGATGCTTGGGTATCTGTAACGGATAGTTGCGCTACCATCCCAGAGTATGACACCAGGAGCTCTCCTGAGGTGGAGGCCTCGGGAGCAACCTGGAGCCCTCAATTGCTTTGGAGGACATGTCCTCCCGCCACAGCTGTTTGGCTGGCCGATCTACCTCCAGGGCAACACTTGGGGCATTTTGATGCTTTTAAAGAGATCTACCCTTGAAGGGATGACCTGTCTTCGAGGAAGACGTGGGCTTTGATACCAGAGATCCCTGAGAGGAAGATGATGCCCTCGATGACATTGAAGCTAAAGAAACTGCAACAGAGGAAAAGAGAGCTCCAAACTTTGTGGCCTGGTTCTGTAGACCTCCCTTTGTCATCTTCTTACAAAGGGGACATTCTAATGGTTGGTGGTTGGACCCAAGACATTTTACGTACCAGTCGTGAGTGTCAGTAGCCGAGATGGTACTGTACTATCACATTAGGACATTTTTGAAAATCACTAGATGGCTTCTCCATACTGCCAGTAGACAGTATGGTGGGCTTAACACCCAAAATGGCGTCAATGTGCCTAAAGAAAAGTTTTTTTTTTTGTTTTTTTTTACAGAAAAGAAAGAATTGGAGAACCAACGAGAGACTGTTCCGTCATTGACAGGAAGACAGACACTGACCACAAAAAGGAATAAAATAATTTTCTGCGGTGACAGGATTTGCTTCCTGCTGGTTCCGCGGAAAATGAAGAACTGAGGTGGGAGAGTTGGGGAGGTGGGAAGGTGGAAAGGCAGCTATGCAGGCGCAGTGGGGATGCTCCCACAAGCTTTCCTATTGGATGCTGGGGAGCATTCCTGCGTGGGCTCCATCGGTACCAACGTCACCTTTATGTGAAGACTACATTCCTGCTTGTTCCTGGAGATTTTAGTCTTACATTTCCCTCCTTTTAAATATGCACTGTGCTAATTTGCATATCCGACTATGATCATGCCATCTTGAGCAAGCCCCATCTTGTCTGACCTTAGAAGCTAAGCAGGGTTGGGCTTGGTTAGTCCTTGGATTGGAAACTCACTCTCTTGGAATACCAGGTGCTGTAGGCTTACTACACAGAAAGAGGCTTGGCAACCTATTTCCAGTCACACCTTTCCAAGAAAACCCAGGGGATAATCACAACATAGACATCTATCCACAGAGTCACCAGGAGACCACATCAACTCAATGGCACTTAACAAATTGCAGACCTATACATTAACAGTAAGCTTTTATCAAACAGCTGCTTTAAATAAATATTTCCTATTCACAGTTATTTAAGATTATATAAATATTTGAATTTTTCATCTCTATGTCAATGAACACATGAAGGCACATTTTAGATAGCACATGGAAATTGGAATCAAGATGTTGAGCTCAGGACGTACACAATTCCTGTGGGATTTTGAAAAGGCTCTGCCAGACGTGGAGCCTTTTCTAAATAGTGCAGGAGTGAGCATGTATTTGCCAGTACATGTTTATGTTTATGTTATTTCTTGATATATAAACAAACATTTGGTCATGCACGCGACTGCACCTTGAATAGTGTGCGCAATTCTGGTCACCATATCTTAAAAAGGATATAGCAGAATTAGAAATGGTACAGAGAAGAGCCACCAAAATGGTAGTGGATGGAAGGATATCCCTATGAGGAAAGGCTTAAAAGGTTAGGGCTCTTCAATTTAGAAAAGAGACGGCTGAGGGGAAATATGATAGAGGCCTATAAATAATGAATGGAGTGGAATGGGTAAATGTACAGTAGATCAGTTGTTTATCAAAAAGTAGGAAGACTAGGGGACATGCAATGAAACTACCAGGGCTGTGGAGTCGGAGTTGTGGAGTCGGAGTCGGAGGAAATTTTGGGTACCTGGAGTCGGAGTCGGCAAACAATGCTCAGACTCCGACTCCGATTAAATTTAGAGTGGAATTAAAAAAACACACAAAAAGGAGAAGGCAGCAGCTTCTGCCCAACTACCTCTCTGCTAGAAGAGCTTAGAAGAACTTGGTGGAACAGCTTCTTGGATTCAACTGTAAGTGTTTATATTTATTTTAAAACCTGCATGCCTGCTTGTCAGTATGAGGGAAGACATGTGTACATGTTTCTGGAAGAAACTGTCTATCCTAGGTTTGTAAGTGTGGTGCTGCAGGAATGTATGAATGTTTATGTATAGTGCAGATTGTTTATATGCTCTGAGTACTAAAATGTAGGCTCTGTGTTATGTGTGTGTGTACAGTACATGTCTGTGCATGTTTTTCTGTATAGGACAAAATCATGTCTAGGTTTAGTGCTGGGATATATAGCTTATTTGTTTGTATAAATCCATGTACGTACAACTTACAAGACTGTGTATGTTGATATTAAAAAATCTAATTATATGCCAGTTAGTATAACATATTTTATATTTTAGGGAAAGAGGCATCCTAAACAATGGCAAAAAGACTGCTAACAACAAACACGACAAAGTCTACTGTTTATGAGCACTTTGCATTATCAAGTGATGGAAAACATTACGTGTGCCAATGTTTTAGAAAAGATGATGATGGTGAAAAACAATGTGATGCAAAAATTAGCAGAACCAGTAAATGTCCAAATAAAAAAATTCCAACAGGAGTTTTATAAAGCACTAGAAGTTGAAAAGTATGATCGCTCATCAAAACTTACTGTTGAAGAAGCCATCCTTGTTTATCCAGAGATCGTTAGTGATGTGGCCAGAATAGTTACTGCAATGCCACCCACCCAAGTCAGTGTCGAAAGATTATTTTCAGCCCTAAAAATAATAAAGTCTGACTTAAGAGCCTCTATGAAAGAGGATCTGGCAGAGGCAATTCTTTTCCTTAGAACTCTACATTGAATTGATTTGCATTTGCTAAGCCTATAACTACATTTCAAGATTAATATAAACCATTTTCTAGGTTTTACAGATTTTGTTTTTGGTTCATATAGATAAGCTTTGTTTTTGTTCTAAAACAACCAAATAATGTGGTTTGTATTTTTGGACTGGTAAAGTTCCTGTTCCTGATGTTTATGCCTGCTGCTACTATCCAGCCACTTGATTAATTAATAAAAAAAAATTAATAAAACTTTGTTGTTTTCATTGTGTTTGTCTTTTGCTTAAACTGTTCAATACAGTAGACTGTTGGCTTCCCAGCCAGTAGTCCTGTGGTAATGACATGTATGTTGACTTTCTTTCCTTCATATTAATACAGAGGAGTCTGAGTCGGGGAGTCGAAGTCGGAGTCAGAAGTACAAAAAACTGAGGAGTCGGAGTCGGAACATTTATCTACCGACTCCACAGCCCTGGAAACTACAATATAACCCATTTAAGACTAATTAAGAGAAAATATTTTTTCACTCAATGTGTAATTAAACTCTGGAATTAGTTACCGGAGGATGTAGTAAAAGCTGTTAGTGTAGTTGGGTTTAAGAAAGGTTTGGAAAAGTTCCTGGAGGAAAGGTCCATAAACCATTATTAAAGAGTACCTGGGAAATCCACTGCTTGCCCCGAGACAAGCACTGTGGAACCTGCATGCCTCTTTGGGAACCTGCCAGGTACTTCTGATCTGGATTGGCCACTGTTGGAAACAGGATACTGGGCTTGATGGACCTTGGTCTGACCCAGTATGGCATTTCTTATGTTCACATGAATTCTCTATGGCATTCACATTTTTGATTCGCCCAGGCCATGTCCTAACCATGCCATGACATCCCCCTTTTAATTTTTACATATTATGGAAATCCCTATGAATATTTTGCTCTTTCTAAAATTGCCACTTAAATGTGGTTGCCATTTCCACCTGTAAATGCAGGATTTTCCATGTTAATATTGGAAATAAGGTTTCTAAAATAATCACAATCGCCAATATAAAAATAAATTTCTTAATGGTGGGTTAAATGTTTCCAATACTTGTTCAGTGAAAATAAAATTAATATACTCATGTAAAGGAAATCCTGCAACAATCTTGCAAGTATTACAATTAATGAAGATCAGTTTTAAATCAAATAAACTATTGTCTATCAATAGACAAATCTTTAAAAAGAAACTCAAAATTAGCATTGACCCTTGACCTACTTATTGATATTAATTTTGTCTGGCACCTTAAACATAAAAACATCTCATTTATCTGAAATAAGTTTGTGGAAACACACAAACTTCTGATCTGAAAACCACTGTCAATGGATATCATTCAGTGGTTATTTATATCCAATATCTGATTGGGCCTCTAATGAATTAGGATGGTGCTATTTCATAATGAATTTGACAATGTATTTGTAGAACACAAAATTTCCAGTTTACATTCATCAACAACTATAGTAAGTCTTCAGAATCATTCCAATTTAACATGTTTTGTCAGGTTTTATTAGAAAACAAAAAGCAGCGGATCAACATTACATTTCAAGAATCTAATCTAAATATGCACTTGACAATGAAGCACATTTTGAGTATGGAGTGAATGTGTGAAGGTGATTTTCCAGCAAACCTCTGGCATTGCCATTAAAATGATATAAACCTGTTTTGTTTTGCAGGCTGTTTGTTGGCTGGCATTATAAAACAAAGAACAATTTATTGCTGTGGGAAAAAACCCTATGGTTACAGCAGTATGAATTTTGGGCACAAAGCATAAATCAGTCAAGTTAATTTAGGAAGTTCAAAATAGACTGAGGGATCTTTAGCTTGGCATGACAAGTCCAAAATATTTGGACAGCTGAAGTACAAGACAAGTGGCAGTTCTGGCACAGAATTTCTTTGTAGATGTCACAGTATGTTATGTTTCAGTTTCAATTTCTTTTCTGGAAAGTAATATTAAGATATATTACAAATCCAACAGCCCACAAATTGAGATAAAAACAAAAAGTGACAGAAAAATAAAGTCAGATGTGATATTCAAAGAGCTATATCTCGTTTAACCTCACTTTGTCAACCCTCAAAAATTACTTTCAGCCCCCTAGGAAAAAATATATAGCTATCCATGACTCTCAACACCACTGAAAACAGTAAGAATGTCATTTTTGATCTCATTTTCCCTATCGAGGTATAAAATCTACATATAAATTTGATACTTTTCTATAACAAATTGTACTTTTGATCCAATTTAACATTCTTTCAAACCCTGTTCCTTACCATAAAAACCCTTTCATTGTGTGTGTGATTTCCATTTACTGAACTTGACCTGTCTTTAGACTATACATTCTTGAATGGATATTTTGTTCTCTTATGACTGGCAACCAGGAAAGACTTTTCCCTCTTGAAAACCCTTCATTTATGACAGCACTTTCAGAAGAAGGTACTGCTGTGCAAGCATATAGCAACAATATCTAGCTCTCCCGAGAGCAGGTTCCCAGTGACTAGTTTCAATTGTCTTTTAGAATGATTTCTTGTTGATAAGGGAGATGCCTTGCCATCTTGTAAACATCAGCGTGCACAGTTTCGTAAAAAGTATGTTATTTCAACATTCTTGTACAGGAAGGCTGGTTCTTAGCTTCGGATATGCTAGACGAGTCCTAATGGCTGATAATCCTGCACATCCTTCCTACTCAAGTAGAAAATGTTCTCTCTCTTGTTACCCAAGGATGTGCAAGCAATGTTTGCCGAGGTAGCCTAGTCAATTCTATTCTTTTTAATATAGACTTTTTTCTTGTTTTTGAAGCCTCTCAGAAAATTTCTGGAAGAGTGACATTACGCAACAGCCACTGCTGTGAGCGACTACCATTACAGTCTCTGATGCTGGGCACCTGGCTGTCCTCTTCTGTGGCTTTATCCAGGCACTGGTTACTGTTCACATGCAGCAGGGTTAGTTTCTGTGTAAGAAAGCAAGCATAAGACGCAAAATTAAAACGTAGGAAAGAAATCTAACCATATCATTTTGGAGATGTTTGTGTGTCTGCAAATGTTATCTTTTTGAGAACTAGACAGCACAATGGGATAAGTTTGTTAGCTTCTGAAGATTTAGTTTAAATGATCATTCTTAATAGGTTGTAAATGAAATAATATATCAGCCAAATAATCTGTATATGCTTTCCAGTTTACAAAATCAGCACTTAGAGTACCACAGTGAAGATTCTGCCAAGAGGAGGTTCAGTTCAAAGCAACCTATCTTGGAGATATGACACAGCACTGCTAACAGTATGCCTATTATTTTATTACATTTGTGATTGCTTGAACACTATTGATTTTGTTTAATCAATGTTTCAAGACTCAGATTCATAGAATGTAAAACTTTTCAAGAAGTGACATGCTAAGATGCTGGCAGTAACTGTTTAAACGTACTGCAAGCCTTGCTGAATTATTTTGCTAGAAATTCTCTTTTAAAAGGCAAACTACTTTAGGAATTCTGATTAGATCCACTATGCTCGATAACCAAGAAAAGCGTAGTTACTCACCTGTAACAGGTGATCTCCGGGAACAGCAGGAATTTAGTCTTCACATATGGGTATCGTCGGTACCGACGGAGCCTGCGCGGGAACGCTCCCCAGCTTCCAATAGGAACGCTTTTGGGAGCATCCCTCAGCACATGCGCGCTGCCTTCCCAACTGTCCCTCTTCAGTTAAGTTTGTAGCTGAGTGAAAGGATAGAGGGAGAGAGGAAAGAGACAGAGAGATAGTGAGACAACTCCTAGGGAAGGTGGGTGGGTTGTGAAGACTAAATTCCTGGTGTTCCCAGAGATCTGTTACAGGTGAGTAACTATGCTATCTCCAGAAACAAGCAGGAATGTAGTCTTCACATATGGGGACTCCCTAGTTGAAGATGCCAGGGAGATGACCCCAGGAAGCTGCCACCTATAGTGAGGTGGTCCATGCTTCCTCCCATGGATCTCTAATCCTACCAGGGTTGGTGGGTAGGAGTTTGAAAGAGATTTTGAACAGCCTCGCCAAAGAAGGCATCCCGATGGGAGGCTTTATCTAGGCAGCAGTGGGCTGTAAAGGTATGTACCGAAGCCCAGGTGGCTGCTCGACAAATGTCATCAACAGACACAGAGTGAAGGTTAGCAATAGAGGCTGACATGATTCTCACATTATGAGCTGTGACATGGCCTTGAAGAGGAAGACACTTACTCTCATAAGCAAAGGATATGCATTGTGCAATCCATTTGGATAAAGTCCTCTTGGAGACTGGAAGCCCCAAATGACAAGCATCAAACGCAATAAAAAGTTGAGAAGACTTTCTATGTTGCTGTGTTCTTTGTAGATAAAAAGCAAAGGCTCTTTTACAGTCCAAAGTGTGAAGGTTCTTCTCTGTATTAGAGGCATGAGGCCTCGGAAAGAATACAGGAAGATAAATCAATTTATTTAAATGAAAAGGCGAAACCACCTTTGGCATAAAGTGTGGATGAGTTCTGAGGACAACCTTATCATGGTGAAACCTAGTGTAAGGAGGATCAGCCATTAATGCTTGCAATTCACTAATGCGACGTGCAGAGGTGATTGCAATTAGGAAGATGACCTTCCAGGACAAAAGCTTCAGGGTAGTAGTGACTAAAGGTTCAAAGGGCGGTTTCATGAGCTGCCCGAGAACTATATTTAAATCCCATGCCACCAGTGGTGGTTTGATGGGAGGTTTTGTTAACAGAAGACCTCTCATAAATCTGGATATGAGAGGATGAGAGGAAATTGGTTGTCCATTTAGAGGCTTATAGGAAACTGTAATTGCGCTAAGATAGACTCTTACTGAATTAGTCTTTAGACCAGAATTTGATAAATAAAGTAGATACTCTAGTATCACTTCCAAAGGTATCACCAGGGGGTTTAACCCCTTCTGAGAACACCATATAGTGAAACGTTTCCACTTGAAGGCGTAAGATCGTCTTGTGGAAGGTATTCTAGAAGCCTGAAGGATATCCTTTACCTGTTGGGAAAGGTTGAGATCCTGAAGATTTAAGCTTTCAGCAACCAGGCCGTGAGATGCAGGGACTGGGGATTCGGGCGCCATAGGGTCCCGCTCTCTTGGGATAGGAGATCTGGAGCACAACCTAACTCCAGAGGCGCAGCTTGAGAGAGATGTAGAAGCAGGGGATACCACGTTTTGCATGGCCACCATGGCGCTATGAGGATCATACAACCTCTGTCTCTCTGAAGCTTGAAGAGTGTTTTGTGGATGAGGGGAATAGGTGGGAAGGCATAAAGGAAGTCCTGACCCCAGTGAAGGAGGAAGGCATCCCTTGCCTGGCAAATGTGAGCCGGAATCCTGGAACAGAACCAGGGAAGTTTGGCATTCAGTGGACTTGCAAAGAGGTCTATGTCTGGAGTCCCCCAGATGTGAAATATCTTTGTCACCTGGTCTAGGTGGAGAGACCATTCGTGAGGCAGCAGTACTCGGCTGAGTTTGTCTGCCCAAAGGTTTTGAATACCTGGAAGATATACCACGAAGTGGTGGATTTGATGCTCTCTGGCGAGGGCCCAAAGTCGTAAAGCTTCATTGCATAACGACAGAGAGCCTATTCCGCCCTGCTTGTTCACATAGAACATGGCTACTTGATTGTCCGTTTGGACTAGGACTGTCTTGTAGCTGAGCTGGGCATGGAATACTCAAAGAGCTAGATAGATTGCTCTGAGTTCTAAGAGGTTTATGTGAAGACAAGCCTCCTGTGGAGTCCAGGTGCCCTGGGTAAAGAGATGATGCAGGTGTGCTCCCCAACCCACCTGTGATGCATCTGTTGTTAGGGTGGCCTGGAATAGGTGTTGTTGGAAAGGAGACCCCACTAAAAGATTCTCCAGTGATTGCCACCATTGAAGGGACAAGATCAGTCGATGAGAGTTTGATATCTTGTCTGACAGACATCCTGTGGCCTGTGTCCACTGTGTGGATAGGGTCCACTGAGTTGCTCACATGTGGAGGCGAGCATAGGGAACTACATGAACTGTGGATGTCATGTGTCCCAGTAACTGTAGCAGTTCTCGAGTAGTTAGGGAGGATTTTCCCACTGCTTGAGAAGCTAGTTGCACTATGCGAAGACACCGAGCCTGTGGAAGGAAAGCCCTTGACTGTCTGGTATCTAAACAGGCTCCTATGAACTCCAGAGACTGGGAAGGAACAAGTTGGGATTTTGGGAAGTTTATTACCAATCCCAAGTATTGGAGGATTCGCATTGTGCGAGACAGTGCAGAGCTGGCTTCTGCACTCGTGGAGGCTCGAATGAGCCAGTTGTCCAATTAAGGGAAGACAAATATCCCTAGGGTTTGCAGGAATGCAGCTACTACTACCATGCATTTTGTGAAAACTCTTGGTGCGGAAGCCAGACCAAAGGGAAGAACCCTGTACTGGAATTGTTTTCCCTTGAAAAGGAATCATAAGAATTTCCTGTGAACTGGATGGATCAGAATGCAAGTATATGCATCCTTTAAGTCTAGAGAGCAAAGCCAATCCTAACTTTGAAGGTATGGCAGAAGGGTTCCTAGAGAAATCATTTTGAACTTCTCTCGGAACAGGTATTTGTTCAATTCTGAGGTCTAGAATGGGTCTGTGTACCCCTGTTTTCTTTGGAATAAGAAAATAGGGGAGTAGAACCCTGTACCCTGCTGGAGGATGGGTACTTCCTCTATTGCCCCTTGGGCAAGAAGTGTTGAGACCTCGTGATTCAGCAGATTGTCTGCAGAGGTCTGGGAATTGAACTGCTTTAGGATTGTAGGAGGGGGCATGCTGTGAAAATGAAGCTTGTACCCCCTCTCCTACAATGGACAGAGTTTATGTTTATGTTTATGTTTATTAAAACTTGTTATACCGCTCAATACCGTAGGCATCTGAGCGGTTTACAATAGATAAAATCAGGCAAGTTAATTAAAACAAGCGCTTTGGCTGTAGAAAAAAAGAAGAGGAAGAAGAACGCCATTAGTTGTGAGAAAAAGATGAGGAGAGAAAGAGAAGGAAAGCAAAGAACAGAATGGAAGTTTAGGACAGGGAGGAGCAGATTCATACATACTATCAAGGAGAGGAGGGGGAGCAGGGTTTCATGAGAGACATGGAGGAAAAGAGGTGGGAGAGTAGGCTAGGGAGGAGATCAAACGCAAGACGAAAAAGGTGGGTTTTGAGCTGGGATTTGAATGAGGGGTATGAGTCTTCTGCACGGAGGGAGGGGGGAGCGAGTTCCAAAGGCTTGGAGCCAGAAATAGAAAGCAGAGGAGCGTGTTTGTTGCAATCGAGCATGTGCAGGGGAGGGAGGACCATGCGATTTACGTGTAATAGAACGAGGGAGACGGGAGAGGTACGAAATTGGATCTGATTCACCAGATAAAGGGGGCGCCAGTGGTGGATAACTTTGAATGTAAGGATTAGAATTTATACTGAGTGCGGAAGGAGACAGGTAACCAGTGATGCTGATAGAGAAGGGAGTGACGTGATCGAACCGTGATGCACGGGTCAACAGACGGATAGCGGCATTCTGGACACGTTGGAGACGGGACCATTGTGACTGGGATAGGCCGGCAAAAGAGACATTACAGTAATCGAGACTAGACAGCACAAGGTGAGCAGGAGAGTGGTAAGGGCAGAAGCAAGAGAAAGGGACGGACTGCCCTGAGCTGACGGAGAGAGAAAAAGGAGCGCTGTACAATCGCGGAGATATGGTCTTTGAAGGTAAGATTGGAGTTGAGAATAACGCCTAAGTAGCGATTGGAGTGTTGAGACCAGGGGGATAGGCTGGGAGATAGGGAAGGAGCACAGGTGGGGAAGGACTGCCAAAGGTAAACCAGATTGCAAAGGATTTTGCTGGATTGATATGAAGAAAATTAGAGGAGAACCAGGAAAACCACAGCAGTGAGACAGCGATTAAGAGGTGATGTCAGGAGAGAGCGGGTCAGTATGGTGGAGGAGAATGATGCCGTCTGCATAATAGTATGCAGAGATGCTGAACTGTTGGACTAGAAGGGCAAGAGGGGCTAAGAAAATATTGAAGAGGAGTGGGGCAAGAACAGACCCCTGGGGAACACCACAGGAGTCAAATTTTCTGCTGTTATTTGATGCCATCTGTTGGCAAAATGACACAGCTTGCCTGGAATATTTATGGGTTCTGGACCCCTCAGAGGCAGGAAGGCTAAGCTCTCTAGGAAGGAGTCAAAGCCCTTGAGGGGGCTGAACCTGCGGAGCTGGTTGAGCTCTCGGGCCTTTTGGTTTCTTCTGCTGTTTAAATTGCTGTTGTTGTCCCATTTGGGTAACTAGACCGTGAGCTTGGCTTTTCTGGGTATAGGATGGATAAAACAACTTCTTTTTGCTGAAAGAGGGTTTTTTATAGGGTTTCTTTTTGGCTGGAGTGGCTGTAGATTTTGACAATCTATTTAAGGTGATATTGTCAGCATCTATCTCATTAGCCTTTTCCTGCCAATTCTTGCCAAAGAGGTTTTCTCCTGGGCAAGGGATGTTGCCTAATTTATCCTGTACCTAAATCTCCAAGTCTTATGCCTGAAGCCAGGCAATCCGTCATGCACCAATGGCAACAGCAGAGGTTCTGCTGATGCATTTCAAAGCAGTCAAAGGCTGCATGATTCACAAACTTGGAGACATCTTGAGCATGCCTGACAAGCGTAAGGAAGTCTTGTCATCTGTCATCTGGGAGAAGTGGGCTCATAAGCTTCAAATCTCCTGTAACCTCTTTGAGGAACATTCCCATATATAAAAAATATATGAGCTGATCCTAGCTGAAAGCATGGAAGCCTGAAAAGTTTGACATCCAAAAGCATCAAGAGTCCTGCATTCATGACCTGGAGGATTGGATGCATGTCTCTTTGCACTTTTCATTCTACGCATGGCTGACTCCACTACCATTGAATGGTGTGGCAGCTGAGTCTTTTGAAATCCAGGACATGGTGGAACTCGATACATGGTATCAAGCCTCCTAGAATGAGGCGATGTGGTCAAAGGTGTCTCCCACATTCTGAGCATCAGATCATGAAGAATTTCATGAATGGGCAGAGTGGCTGCCTCCTTTGGAGCCTTAGGATATTGGAGAATTTCCAATTCCTTTGCTCTAGGTTCCTTTTCAGGAGCTACCGTGATTGAAAGGCCTTTGGCAACATCACAAATAAAATCCTGAAAAGACATGTCCTGCGGAGGCGACATTCTGCGTTGGGGAGAAGAAGAGTCTTCCGGGAGAAAAACTCTGGTACCGGCATAATTATCAGAGTCATCGGAATCGGAGGATTCAAAGTATCTCTGATCATGATGTTCATGTAAGGCACGGTCCCGGTATCGATTGAAGTCGGTACCGAGTTGATCCGGTACCGATTTTTCGATGCCCGGCAAAGACGGCATGGGAAGAATTTCCACCAGGGCAGGTACCGTCGGTGCTGGTACCCGGTTCTGTGCCGGTACCAGTGCCTGTTGAACCATCGGTGTCAACGGTACCGCAGCTGTAAGGAGAGCTGCAATACTGTGTTCGATAGCGAGGAATCTCTGGTCTATCGATGCTGCCGATCCCTGGGTGTCGGTACCGGTGAAGGCGGCCGGGACCCCTGACCATGGCACCAGTAGTTCTGTCGAGGCCGAGGCCTCGAGAACATCCTGCAACCCCGTTGATGCTTTGGAGGCCGAAGCCTCCCGCTGGGGCTGTTTTGCCGGTGTGGTCCCCTCAAGGGCAATGCCAATGGCCTCTCGATGCTTAGAAGGAGAGCTACCCTTTGAGGACCGGCTTTTATGTTTAGTTACCTGAGATCCATGGGAGGAAGAAGAGACTCTTGAAGACGTCGATGAAATGGACCTGGCATCCGAAGAAAAGAGGGTCCCGAGCTTTGCAGCCCGGTTCTGTCTTCCTCTTTTAGTCATTCCCATACAAGAGAGACACTCAGAAGAATGGTCAGGGCCTAAACATTTAAGACACCAGTCATGGGTGTCGGTGACAGAAATGGAACCGCCACACTTAGTGCATTTTTTTTAAAACCACTAGCTGTTTTTTCCATCTTTAAGGAAAAATGTGGCCTAGTGCCCAAAATGGTGCCTAGCACCGAAAAAGAAAAGTTTCTGAAGAGAAACAATTCAGAATATTTTTTTTAAGAAGAAAAGAAAAGAACTGGCAGTACCGGTAGGCGTCGTGCGGAGGCAAATGCGACTACAAGAAAAAAAGATTAAAGAGGAAATTTTCTGAGGTGACAGGGTATGTGTCCTGTCGGCTCCGCAGAAAATAAAGAACTGAAGAGGGACAGTTGGAAAGACGGGAAGGCAGTGTGCATGTGCTGAGAGATGCTGCCAAAAGCGTTCCTATTGGACGCCGGGAAGCGTTCCCGCGCAGGCTCCGTCGGTATCGATGATACCCATATGTGAAGACTACATTCCTGCTTGCTCCTGGAGATAGGACATTATTATATCATGCTGTTTAATAGTGGAAAATGTATGAAGCTTCTATGTATACACAATAGTGATAGCAAGGTATGGCTGTTGGTCTGTATTGGGCAGTGTGCTGAGTTTGCCACCGCATTCCTAGCAATAAAGGTGGCAGACCTGCACCTTTCCACTATTATTCACACCTCACACCTGCACTCGCAATAGCAAGGCTCTGTGCAGCACTTTCTGGAATCTGCACTGACAAGTCTGCTGCACGAAGAGGTTGAGGAAGGCAATGATCACTCATCAGCATGAAGGAGTGGAAAAGCAGCCCAAACAATGGGGGCAGGAAAAGGTGGGGGTGAGGTAAGGGAGGACAACAGAGATTGCCTTAGTGGTGGGGGTGGGAAAGGAAGGAGATGAGAGCAAGGGAAAGTACACTTTTGGATAGGGGATAAGGGAAGAGGGAGAGTGCCCAGGGGTAGAAGGAATGAAGGGTGGGGGGGGGGGGGAGAGATGGCATTTGTAGTGGCTCCAGCTATCTAGGGACATGTTTACTAAAGGGTGTGTCGTTAGCATGCATTTGAGCTGCAAAAATAGTGCGGAGGCCTGCCCTAACTTTGAGTGTGCGTGCATGCCCGTCTCCCTGCTGTTAATATGTTGGTAATGTACCACAACGCACCAACGGGCATGCTGGTGCACTTATAGCCACTTCCTGAAGCAGTTTACGTGCACCCTTGCTAACTGTGATGCACTGTCAACACCCACGTTACATTCCTAATCCACCCAGTCCCTGCCCAATCACCTGCTAACCTGTTAGTGCAGGATTTTTACCATGGGGCCCCATGCTAACAGCGCAGTGTGCTTATAGTGCAGCAGGACCCATGCTAACGGTTAGTAAACATGCCCCCTAGTTTCAAGGTAAAAATGTGCAAATTTTAAGAGATAAGCTTGCATAAAAAAGGACGTAAAAATACTATTTTTCATAAAAAGTATTACCTTCAAATATTTGAAAGGTTGGTTAAACCATTTCTGTACATTATAAATTTATACTTAAAAATAGTCAGCCTGGAAATTTTCCATCCTCCAGGTATGTTAGTAAAGAGCTCTTCTGTCAAAAGTGTCAAACACTTTTGGAACTTAACAGGTACTTCTGACTTGGATTGGGCCACTGCTGAAAAACAGGATACTGGGCTTGATGGACTTTTGGTCTGACCCAGTAAGGAATATCTTATGTTCTTATAAATACCCATCACAGCAAAATTATGTACTTCATTTGTGAGATTTCTCTCTTGAATGCTAGTAACATTGCCTCTGGATGTAAAGACTTGTTATCATTCTAAAGGAGTTTCATTCAAACACAGAAATGGTCTTGCAGTCCTGTCCATCGAGACTGGCATCTTTCATAGTTCCCTAGAAACGTCCTTTGATTTTGGCATGATGAGCTACACTTTCTTTAAAAGTGAAGACTAAAAGCAAAGCCTTTCAACCTTTTAGAATAGGATGCCCAAACTCAGTTATGCATGTTTACTCTGTAAGGTAGTTTAGTAGTACTCAATTATTTAAGCACTCAGTTCTGAAGAAACTAAGGATTCACTGACTTCACAGATTCTGAAATGAATAATTTTTTCTACTTTGCACACTGTTGTGGCTCATGAAACAAGGAATTATTTTACACTCCTTTTTGCTGCATAAGACGTGCTCAAAGTAAACAACGGTATTAAAACTTTCTTCTTTCTTTATCTTTATTATAATTTGTCTGTACCGCAAAATACCAGCATTGTTCATTCAATGCAATTCACAATACTATATACATACAGTATTAAAACATGACATACATAGACATCCCATTAATCTGTTTACCCAGAGGATCTTCAGGTGCTACAAAACTGACCACCATTTAACCTATACAACCATCAATGTTCATTGTGCGCCACATCATGTGATTCGATAGAAATAACCATGCTTTTATCAAATAGTGCATTTTTTATAATCTGTCTCAATCCTAATACTCCAAAGGAAGCTCGTTTCATTATTTAGGTGCCATTACTGAAAACAATCTATTACGATATATCTCCCCTCTCTCTTCCTTCACAGTTGGAATAGAAAATGGTCATCACATGATCTTAAACAGCCTTTAGTTCTGTATCATATCAATTTTTCAGTCAACTACCTTGGTTTCACATCTCTCAGCACTTTGAAAGTTAACAATAAAACCCTGAACTTAATTTTTTTCCCTAAATGTGAGCCAATGCAATTCTCAACACTGGTGAGATCCTATCTTCCCCCTCAGTGCTATACATCCTAACTGATTCAAATAGGATATTAGACATCAGAAAACTATGTCAACACTGCTTTATCTATAGAACAAATATAGTATCAATTCAGAAATTCAACCAGCTGTCAGTGCCTTCATGACGGGTCATACATAGGATTTCCAATGTCCAGTTACCACCGACAAAAAAACAATAGAATCCACTGCCCCATAAAAACACTGATATATGCTGATTTTAATAATCTTAAAAGCAAAGGGTACCATCTGCTCTAGCTCCCACATGCAACCTGTATTGCTTCACAAATGTACTCTGGGATGATGGGATAACTGCCCTACAGATGTCTTCTGGAGACACCAAGCTTGTGCCCTTGTAGAGAAAACTCTGACTCCTCTCAGCATGCTTTTTTCAGCACAGAGGTAGGCTGAACTAACAGCTTCCTTAAGCCAGTGAGCAATCAAGGACTTGGCAGCTGCTTGCCATTTCCCTGGACCACTGAAGGCAACAAAGAGATGGCCTAACTGCTGAAAGGAATTAGTAGTCTCCAGAAACTTCACCAATAGCCTCCTCATGTCTAATAGATTTAGCGAGAAGTCTGGTTGAAGATAGTCCTCCAAAAAGAAGGGCAAGACCATAACCTGATTAAGATGAAAGGAAGCAAACACTATTGGAAGAAAGGATGATATTGTCTTCAGAGACAGATGTTGACAAGACGACCAGAAAAGGTTCCCTACAGGGCAAGACCTGTAGCTCTCCTAAGCAGACCAATACAATTATGGATCTGAGGGTCTCCATGTGGAAATGAGGCATTCTGAGCTTGGCACTGACCACCTTCAGACCTGAGATGGGTCGGATGGACCTGCTTTTGTTTTGTTTTGTAACACTTTTTTGTAACCCTCCATTGCCTCAGATATGCTTAGATTGTGAACCCTTCGGGGATGAGGAAATAAAAAGTGCCTGTTAAAATATATCTGTAAACCGCTCTGATACACACAGTAAAGGGTTAAAGGGTGGTATATCAAGTTCCTAAAACCATAAAATAAATTGAATACTGCACCTGATCTTGTTTTGCAGGGGTTACAGGTAGAATCTCTCACTTGGTTTGCAGCTTGTCGTGCTGTGAGGGCTTGCGTGCATCAGTGATGCTGAGAGCTAAACTATCGGTAGTTTAACTACTGGCAGGGTCTCCCAAGATGGAAAGGTCTCAGCTGAGGTGCCAGACCAAGACAAACCACCCATCTGGACAGCAGCAGAATGGGATAGTGTTGACGGCGGAGGATCACACTTTTGTGACAACGGCAACACCACCAAACTTAAACTGCGCGGAAGAAAGGCCCGGCAATCTATTTCTGTATCTTGCCATGAAAACCCAATGGATAGTTACAACAAAACAAATTGTGCTATGATGCTGGAAGATGAGACCCCCAGGTCGGAAGGCACTCAACTAGCTACTGGGGAAGAGCTGAAGACTTTTCAGAGTAAAGCCAGCATTTATGATGTGGTTGGATCAAAGCCAAGACAAGGCTGCATACTTTCCCCCTACCTGTTTAATTTATATGCAGAACAAATCATCAGAGAAGCAGGATTGTATGTAGACAACAGAGGTGTGACGATTGGTGGAAGACTCATCAACAACCTTCGCTATGCTGATGATACTACATTACTGGTTGAAAGTGAAGATGATCTGAAACATTTGCTTCTCACAATCAAAGAACATAGTCTGAAAATGGGCCTGCACCTTAATGTAAACAAGACAAAGATCATGACAACTGGCATAATCAACAGGTTCATCGTTGAAGGAGAAGAAATTGAAATTGTGAACAACTTTAACCTACTTGGATCAACTATCAATAAAGAAGCAACAAGCAGTCATGAAATCAGATGACGCATTGCTCTTGGCAGAATGGCTATGAAAGACCTAGATAAGATTCTCAAGAGCAGAGATGTCTCTCTCCATACAAAGATTCGACATGTTCAAGCCATGGTATTTTCAATAACATCATATGGATGTGAAAGCTGGACAGTGAAAAAGACAGACAGGAAGAAAATTGATGCCTTTGAATTATGGTGCTGGCTGCGAATACTGTGTATACCATGGACTGCCCGAAGAACAAACCAGTCGGTACTAGAGGAGATCAAACCTAAGCTTACTTTAGAAGCTCGGATGACAAGACTTTGACTTTCATACTTTGGACACATCATGCGAAGAGAGAGATCATTAGAGAAAGACATCATGCTTGGCAAGATAGAAGGTCAACGCAAAAGAGGAAGGCCAGCAATGAGATGGATCGATACAATAACAGCAGCTACGGGTACCAGTCTGTCAACAATGAGCCGCCTGACTGAAGACCGAACACAATTTAGGATAGCTATCCAGAGGGTCGCCATGAGTCGACTCCGACTCAACGGCACTTAACAGGTAGAAACATAGAAACATGATGACAGAAAATGACCACATGGCCTATCTAGTCTGTCCTTCCATATCAACAACTACAACAGTACACTTTTTAACTTTAGAGATCCTCTGTGTTGGTCCCATGCTTTTTTGAATTCAGTTACTGTTCTCATCTCTACCACCTCCACTGGGAGACTATTCCACTGATCCACTACTCTTTCCGTAAAGAAATATTTCCACATATCACTCCTGAATCTATCTCCCTCCACCCTCATCCCATGTCCCCTCGTAGCAGAGCATGCTTTTAATTGAAAGAGGCTCTCTCCCTGAACATTTATGCCACGGAGGTATTTAAACATCTCAATCATATCACCTCTATCCCGCCTTTCCTCTAAGGTGTACATATTAAGATCCTTAAGTCTGTCCTCATATGCTTTATAATGAAGCCCACTAATCATTTTAGTAGCCACCCTCTGCACCGACTTCATCCTGTTCACATCCTTTTGAAGGTGCGGTCTCCAGAATTGCACATTATACTCCAAATGAGGTCGCACCAAAGACTTATACAGAGGCATTATCACCTCCTTTTTTCTGCTAGCCATTCCTCTCCGTATGCACCCAAGCATCCTTCTAGCTTTTGCCGTCACCTTTTCTACCTGTTTAGCTACTTTAAAATCATCAGACACAACCACGCCTAGGTCCCGCTCTTCTTTAGTGGACAAAAGTACTTCACCTCCTATACTGTATTGCTCCCTTGGATTGCTGCAGCCCAAATGCATGACCTTACATTTTTTAACATTAAAGCCCAGCTGCCAAATTCTAGACCATTCTTCAAGCTTAGCTAGATCCCTCCTCATGTTATCTACACCTTCCTGGGTGTCTACTCTATTGCAGATTTTGGTATCATCTGCAAAGAGGCAAACCTTACCCGACAGCCCTTCCGCTATATCACTAACAAAGATGTTAAAAAGAATCGGACCAAGGACAGATCCCTGGGGCACACCACTGGTAACATCCTTCTCCTCAGAGTGAGCTCCATTTACTTGTACTCTTTGTCGCCTCCCACCCAACCAATTTCTAACACAAGCAGTAACTTTAGGGTCCATCCCTAGGGTGCTCAGTTTGTTTATAAGTCGCCTGTGAGGAACAGTGTCAAAGGCTTTACTGAAATCTAAATACACCACATCTAGAGCTCTCCCTCGGTCAAACTCCCTGGTCACCCAGTCAAAGAAATCAATCAGATTTGTCTAACAAGACCTGCCTCTGGTGAATCCATGCTGCCTCGGATCCTGTAATCCGCTGGACTCCAGAAACCTCATTATTTTCTCTTTCAGCAGCGTTTCCAATAATTTACTCACCACCGAAGTTAAACTAACCGGCCTGTAGTTTTCAACCACATCCTTACTTCCGCTTTTGTGTAAAGGCACCACATGAGCCTCTCTCCAGTCCTTTGGCACCATTCCCGACTCCAACGAGGCATTGAATAGGTCAGTCAGCGGAGTTGCTAAAACGTCCCCAAGTTCCCTCAGTATTCTAGGGTGTATCCCATCCGGTCCCATCGCTTTGTCTACTTTAAGTTGAGCTAGTTTCTCACGAACACAGTCTTCTGAAAATTGTTCAAGATGTCCCTCGCTTCTGTTCCTATTTGTGGGTGTTTTCTGAGGTCCTGCTCCTGGTTCTTCATCTGTGAATACAGAACAAAAATATTTGTTAAGCAATTCCGCTTTATCCTTATCAGTTTCTACATATTCCCCCCCTGCACCCTTGAGTCTGACAATACCACTCTTGCCCTTCCTCTTCTCACTAATATATCTGAAAAATGTCTTATCCCCCCATTTTATTGCATTGGCTATTTCTTCCTCCTTTTGAATCTTTGCCTTCTTGACTACTTTGCTAGCTTCTCTAAGTTTTTCCAAATACAGATGCCTGTCTTCCTCTCTCTGTGATCTCTTGTATTTCATGAAGGCCTCCCTCTTTTTCTTCACTTTTTCAGCTACTTCCTTAGAAAACCATAGCGGTCTCCTTTTCTTTTTGCCTTTATTTACCATTTTAACAAAATGGTTGGTTGCCCTTAAAATATCCCCTTTCAGTTTTGCCCACTGTTTTTCTACATCCCCCAGCTGTTCCCAACCCACTAACGACTCCCTGAGGTATTGGCCCATCTTCGCAAAGTTAGTCTTCCTAAAGTCTAAGATCCTCACCTTGGAATGGATTCTAACAGCCGAAGTCCTAATACTGAACCACACCATCTGGTGATCACTGGATGCAAAATAATCTCCCACTACAACATCAGAAACACTTTCACCATTGGTAAGCACCAAGTCCAGTATGGTCCCTTCACGTGTGGGGTCTGTTACCAATTGCCTGAATAGTTCTCCCTGTAGAGAATCCAGGATCTCCTTACTTCTAGATGATACTGCAGCAGGAATGTGCCAATCAACATCTGGCATATTGAAATCTCCTATCAGTAGCACTTCCCCTTTCCTAGCAATGCTGCGTATGTCTTCAATTAACTCTCTGTCCACCTCTTCCTCTTGTGAGGGAGGTCTGTATATCACACCAATGCAAATAGATTTCTCTTTCCCTCTTTCTAGTTTAACCCACAATGCCTCCTCTCTCCCTTTTAAGCTCTGTAATTCCAAAGCTTTAATAGTAGTTTTTACATATAGTGCCACTCCTCCTCCCCTTCTTCCTACCCTGTCCTTTCTGAATAAAGTATAGCCAGGTGTAGTTACATCCCAGTCATGGTTTTCTGTGAACCATGTTTCTGTAACTGCCACTAAATCCAAGTCAGCCACTCCCACCAAAGCTTCAACATCAGGGATCTTATTTCCCATGCTACGGGCATTTATACACATTGCTTTCCATATGTTACCCCTGTTACATTAAATACCTTTATGGAAATGGGTATCACCTACCTGGGGGCTTTCACTTACCTGGGGATTTTCTTCACCTATCCCCAACAAATCTAGTTTAAAGCCCTCTTCAGTAGATTAGCCAGTCTACTACCAAAGATGCGTTGACCTTTCTTGGACAGATGGATGCCATCTCTGCTCTGCAACCCTTGGAACAGCATCCCATGGTCTAGGAAACCAAAACGCTCTCGATGACACCATCCACGCAGCCATGAATTCATCTCCAGGATGCGAGCCTCTCTGCCTTGGCCTTTACCCTCAACAGGGAGGATTGAAGAGAACACCACCTGTGCACCTAACTGCTTCACCCTCTGTCCCAGAGCCATGAAGTCACTTTTGATACGTTCCGAGGTATACCCTGCAGTATCATTTGTTCCAACATGGATTAGCAACATTGGGTAATAGTTAGTGGGCTTGATGAGTCTCGGCAAACTCTCCGTAACATCTTGGATTTTGGCACAGGCAGACAGCATACCTCTCTGGACATCAAGTCTGGTCGGCAGATGGACGCCTCAGTACCCCTCAGAAGAGAGTCTCCAACCACCACTACCCTTCGTTTCCTTCTGGTCACTGATTCTGCAACTTTGGGGTACTTGAACTCTGGTTCTTCCCTTTCCAGGGATGCATTCACCTCCTCCACTTCCAGGGCTGCATAATGGTTCTTCAATTCAAGGGCTGGAGAAGTTGGATTGGTGATTTTGCAGGCCCTGGTGACTTGTGTCCAACCATCGACATTCTGTTGGCACCCATCTTCTCCTGTGCTGGAGAGCTTGGTTGCTGCAAGAAGCATCTCATCAATGTACTTCTCACTGTCTTGAATGCTCCTCAGCCTCGCCACCTCCTCTCTGATTTCCTCCACTTGTTTCCTCAGAGCTTTCCACCAGTTCCATGGCACCCTGCACATGGAACTGGTCCTTCAACTGGCATTAGGACCTCTGTCTGGACCGAGGCAGAAGCTGTAACGGGGGCAACAGCTTTAGCAATAAGATTTTTCCCAGCCATTGTTCTGTTCGTGGAGCTTAGGTATCTGTTAAAGCAAAAGAGAGAGATCTACCAAGTACCAGCCAGTTTTGCAGCTGTCCTTTCAGAGAAAAAGCAGTTAAATCTCTTTAATTATATTCAAAATGTGCTGGTCCAATTCTCTGTGATTTGTTAAAGGGGGAGGTGCCCTATAAAGCAAGACTGCTCACTAGGGTTGGGTGGGAGTCGGGGTGGGTAGGGAGGGAACACACACCTGATTAGGTGTTAGCAGTTTCTAAACCTGAGGAGGTTACTAGAGTTCAGCAACCTATTGTGCTCAAGGAAAGTTCCCCTAAAGCATCAAAAAGAAAGTAACCTTGCTTTAAAAAATACACAAAAAACCCTTTTAAGGGTAGAATACCCTGGAATTGCAGGAAACACTGATGTGTTTCCTTAATCACCACTCTCTTGGCTAGGGAACTCAAAAGAGATGCAACAAAGGTTCCCTGAAGAGATTCACCAAATTCCAACATGTACCTTCCCCCCTTTTTTGAGAACCTCAAGAACCCACTGGTCTGACATGATGTGGGTCCATTCTAACCAACACAGCCAAAGAAGCTTCTGTTGAGCCCCGTGTGCACGGGGATCCATGAAAAGACTGACCCTTCTTGGGTTTGGACCCACAGGAGAAAAGACAGTATCATAACTTTGGCCCTGAATTGAACTGACGCTTCCCACTGAGCCCCTGTGAAAAGAACCCCTGGAACCTCTGAGCCTATTTTTTGGAAGTCTCTGTGGGTGAGCTTCACCCGGGTCCTTCACAAACTTTTCTAGGTCTTGCCCAAAGAGCAGCTTGCTCAGCCACAGTTTGAATGCCACATCAGCAGGCCAATTCTGGAGGAAGAGCCACCTTTGGGCTACCACAGCCATCAATACAGCCTTAGAGGAGATCCTGATCAAGTAGTACAAGGCATCTGCCTCAAACTATGCTCTAGATTCCAACCTCACTAACTCTAAGCTGTTGGGCAATTGCTGGATCCACAGCAAGAATGCTTGGGTCACCGGCCTGAATACCCAAGGCTGAAGATATGAAAGTATTCTTGAGGAGGGCTTTCACCCTCCTATTGTGTGACTCCTTCAGGGCAGGACCACCTTCACTGGAATGGTTGTGTGCTTCATCAGTGTCATGGCCAGGGTATCCATCTTAGGGACCCCAAAAAGCTGGCCCATCTCCTGGATTGAGCTGGGTTGAGGATACAGCCTAGCTAGGAATTAGTGCTTCTCAGTCCCAGTACCTCTCATTGAGAGAACACAAGTTTTTGCAAGGGCTCAAGGAGTGGAAAGGAGGAGGAGGGATGATATAACCCCTCCAGGATAGCATACACTTGAGAACCTTACCAGAGTGGGGTCTGCAAAATGCAAAACCATCACTGCATCTTCTCCCCTCCCTGGCTAGGGGAAGCTGTCCTTTCTCTGATGACTTACCCATTGGAGAGAGGGAATCTTCATCTTTTCCCCCCATGTTCCCCCATAGGGGAGAAGGCTGGACTCTTGGAGGAATGGAGAGGTGAAAATGAATGGCAGGGGTGCTTAATCCTCTTACTGCCAGGGAAGGACACTCAGAGGGCTCAGAGTCCCTCGTAGGGGATGTCATAGCCTTGGACTCCCCTCAAGGGGGGCTGCCAGACAGTTACCAAAATGAGCTGTTTCAGGAGCTGCTGCTCAAAGCGGACTGAAAATGGGTCCTGGGAACTCAAAAGACCTTCAGGTGCCTGATGGCTCAAGGCTACGACCGTCTTACTATGTTTTCCTTCAGCTCAGACCATGCAGCTATCCAAGATGGCCACCATTCCTGCTGGCAGGAAAACTGTTGGGAGACATGACAGGCCCTGGGATCCTCGTAAGGGTCCTAACATTTCACTCAGGTTAAAAGGAGCCAGCCACACACAGTAGCTCACCTGACAGAACTGCATGGCTGCGGAACTCAAAAGCAGTTTAGAAAAACAGAAACTGCAAGGAAAAAAACTGATGAAAAAGAAAACCACAGTCAAAAAGGAACCCCTGATTCGCTAATGGAATCCTCTCAGCTGAGAAGGGCCAACTCAGCCATACACACAGGCCAAAAAAGCTTTGTTGCCAGAAAGAGGATTTTGTTTTTTTAAAGCAGCTTTATTCAAGCAGCAAACAGTGCCAATCAAAGCAATAGCACAAAATTATGGCTATAGAGAAAAAAGGACATAGCATGCAAAAACAGGACAGTGAGAGGGAGGGGGTTTGGGTTCAGACTTACCAACCCCCCCTCAGGGGTCCCTTGGAGTGCTCCTGAGTGCTCTGCAGCCCAGCAGTGCTGGAACCCATAGGCTAAGGGCACAGGACAACTGTTGGCACAGGGAAATGATGGATGTACCTAAGCTCTGAGCAAACATTGGGCCAAGGTCTAAATCACACAGACTGTAAGACCACAATCTGGGCCATGAGAGACAGGCTATCTGCAGGGTTGCACCAGTCCAAACTCCTTGCAACCTGCTGGAGGCAGACAATAATGCGTCTACACCATGCTTAGCATCCATTGAAATTGTCTCAATGGAGACGTACTATGGGGAATAACATGGACTGTGGAAGCCATGTGGCCCAACATTCTCAACATGGTCCTTGCTGTCACCTGTGCACTCTTTAGAATCTCCCCCATTTGCTGTATTAAGCGGGTGAGATGGTTGTGGGAAAGAAAAGCTCTTGTCAAAGTAGTGTCTGGCACGACTATAATGAATTTCAATCAACGAGGAGTTAGATCAGAGTTGGCATAATTGAGGACAAAGCCTGGTAGCTCCAGCACCCAGACAGTAATGCATATGGATTCTTGAACTCCTTCTTCAGTGGTGCTCCTGACAATCCAATTGTCCAAGGAGGGGTGAACATGCACTCCCAGTCTGTGTAGATGTGCTACAATGGCAGCGAGATATTTGGTGAAAACTTGAAGATTGGGACATGAGGCCAAAGGGCAAAATGTGGTACTGGAAGTGGTGTTTCCTTACAATGAAAATAAGATATTTCCTCTGACTGGGATGCATCTGGATGTGTGTATAGACATCGTGTAAGTCCAGAGAACATAGCCAATCTCATTTTTGTAGAAAGGAGAACAGGGTGCTAAGTGAAAGCATTCTGAATGTCTCTTAAAAGATATGTGTTCAGATCCCTCAGATTTAAGACAGGACAGAATCTCCCTGTTTTCTTTGGCACTACGAAGAGCCTGGAGTAAAAACCCTGCTCTTCCTGTTCTGGTGGCATGAGCTTGTAAGCATTTGCCATGAGAAGGGCAGAGGATGTCCTGTAATAGCAGCTCCTGGTGCTGAGAGATGAAGAAATGTCTTGGGAGTGAATATGGAGTGCAATCAGTAACTGAAGCAGAGAATGCAGAGTATCCAACTGTCAAAGGTATGAGAGACACCCAGTACAGATACGTGGTTGAAGTAGGAAGGATTCTTTTATTGATTATGATTAACCCAAAGAGCCCGACACAGGCTGTGTTTCGACTTTACTTCATCAGGGGCTTTTAGGTATGCTACATCCATAAAGAAACAAATAATATAAAACACAAATATTATCACAAATATGAATCAACTCAAAATATTACTAAATAATTAATTAAACATTTAAAACATTAAAAAATTAAAACCTTAAAAAACATTTAAGACTCCAGGCTATATACTCACACATCTCATCATACTAACATTTAAAAACACATACATTAATATGATCATGCTGGAATTATAAATTATAAGATCAAAATTTATAAATACATAAATATCAACAAATGATTCATTTGTTGATATTTATGTATTTATAAATTTTGATCTTATAATTTATAATTCCAGCATGATCATATTAATGATCATAATCAATAAAATAATCCTTCCTACTTCAACCACGTGTCTGTACTGGGTGTCTTAGAGTGACGTGGTATAGTGCTCCTTTGGTGGACCTCTACTGCAAGCATGTTCTCTCCTTGAAAGGTTATGAGAGACCAGTGGTCTGCAAAAGCAGGGAGCCTTCCTCAGACAAAGAGGGAGTCCGAATTCAGTACTGGTAGACTGAACATGTTCTTGGGTAGCCAGTCAAAACTCATCCCTGGTTTTCTCTGAGGAATTGGTTGGGCCTTGTGAGGCCTCTACTTCCTGGGACAGGAGCATGGGATCTGTTCTGAATGGGAATAGCATAGAGAAGTGGGGTACTTACAGCTGTGCAAGTAGTAGGACCTCCTCTGTATTCTGCTCTGGAACCTCCTGGAAGTGGAAGCAGGGTCATTAGTGGGCCTGATGAGGATTGGCAAGGTATCACTATGCTGCTTGATCATGGTAGCAGCCTCCTGAACCTTGTCTCTGGAGAAATTCTCTCCCCGGCACACACATGAGTTGCTCCTGCACACTGGGCTGCAAGTGAGGTTCAGAGCCTGAGTCTCTGGGTGCCAATACTCATTAAGAAGGTTCTTGATGCCACATTGAAAACAGCATAGATTGTTCAGATTATGTATTTTCCACACTCCTTCCGCTTGACTCATTAATATGAGGAACTACAAGACCTTCTCTGGAAGGAGAAGCTCTGCCAAGTCCTCTAGGCTGTACACGGTGCATGCCTATAAAGAGCTGGTAGGAAGCTACATGGGACGTAAACATGGCATTCTGATGCAACTTCCACCTAAAAGAGTCCCAAGCCCTAGCCTCTTTCCTTGGGGGTACTGAAGAGTGTGGACTTGGAATGTCTGGTTCTTTTGAGAGTGGATTAGACAACCATGGAGTGGTGCAGGAACTGAGCTTCTTGAATCCAGAAGCCCTATGAACTCTACAGATAGAGTCAACCTTCTTGCTAACAGGAGGCACAGATAAGGTAGATCTCCCATATTCTCATCTGCAGCTTCTAAAGAATGCAAAGCACGGGCACTGCCTCTGCTTTCTTAGGGAAATCTGGATACTGGAGGATTTCCAACTGCTTGGCCCTGGATTCCTCCTTAGTGTCCAACTTAAATGGAATGGCATCAGCCATTTGCCTGACAAAATCATTGGGGGGGGGGGGGACGGACATGTCCTTAGAAGGAGACTTTCACTACTCATGAAGTGGAGAGGGATTTGACTAATTTTGGAGAACTCTCCTCCAAGAAGTACTGGGAAGCAGAGTCAGTTTCCAAAAAGCTCATGGTCTCAGAGAGGTACTTCATGTATGTCTGAGTCTCTGCCTGGGTTGACCGCCATCTCAATGGGAGCCAGATCTCCTCTGGGAGTCTTGACTCACTGACTCTGATGTTCTGGGGTTCATTCCAGCTCTGATGCACTGGATATCAATATCAGCTGGATACCAATCAGTATCAAGGCCTCTGATCTTCAATATTGCCCCAACCTGGGAGGCAGGAGCAGAGTTTTGACTATCAACTCGATGCTGCATTGCTGTTGCTTTGGAACTATCAGAGCAGTATGATCCTGCCAAGAAAGCATCATAAGTGTCTCAATTCTCTTTACCAAGCGCTCCTCAAGAGCTATCATTGACTAAGGCATGGGAACCTCAGCAGTTTCAGCAATCATCTCAAGAATTGGTGAAGAAGTATCGAGAGGCTGGTAATGGAGCCTTGGAGACTGGTGTGGCCTCTGATGGCCTTAAGGATGAATGTTTCTCACATCAGGGCTGCTTTAATGGTCTGGTATTGCTTGATTCTCTGATGCTCCTGCCATTGCACTCCAATGAACTCCGATGCTGCTCTGCCTCTGCTCTATGCTTTATATCAGAAGTTTTCAATGTTTTGGAAATCTAGGATGAATCCATCTTCAGGATAGAATCTGTAGATGACCAATCCTAGGTTTTTCTACTGGTGCTCGGCTGTGAATCAGCTTGAGGGCCCCTCAATGCAGATACACTGCTAGCATCTTGTGCAGCTCTGGGGTCATGATGACTGATACCACAGATGCCAATGTGCTGTTTTTCTCACCACCAAAAGTAGACTGTGCTTTTCCTCGTGGACCTTCAACCCTTGTTTTGTTATCTGTAAACACAAAGAGAGGTTATGGTTAGGTCCCAGACACTGCAGACCCCATTTATAAGGGTTTGCAACTGATATGATCCTGCAGCCACAAGAAATTTCTTAATCCCACTGACAAGTTTCTGGGACATATCAGATGGAAAACTAGCTGCAGCAAAATCAAAAGGATAAATTTTTGATGGAAAAAGGTTATGCAACCTGATTGAGTGCGTCTCAGACCTATATGTGGCCTATGTGGTGCTAAAATAAAATCAAAGAAAACCTACAAAACAGCTGAAAAACCTGACTAAAGTTTTCAAATGTAGTGGCAGGCAAGGAAGAATAGTACCAAGTACCACTTACTATAAAGAAACATTGAAAAATCCAAAAGTGACAAGCGCGGTGTTAAAACAGTGTGGCTGGCTCCATGGAAAGAGAGACACTGAGGGCTTTAGGCGCAGTGGTGCAAAGAGCTTTCTAATGGTTCTAGAAGGAGCTGAGGTGGTTTCCGCATGAGGTTCCATTGGTGATGCTACCCATAAGTGAGAACATATCCTTCTTGTCCATGGAGAACTACAGCTGCATGATGCAAGGTTCCACATCAGAAGCCACCCAGGAAAAGGATATAGGTGTCAATGTGAATAACACATTGAAAACTTCTACTCAGTGTGCAGCAGCGGCCATGAATGCTAATAGTATGCTAGGAATTACAAGGAAAGAAATGGAAAATAAAACAAAGGCTATCACAATGCCTCTGTATCACTCCATGGTGCAACCACACCTTGAGTACTGCGTATTTCTGGGCATGCTTGGAATGCCTTCCCGATGGAGGTGGTGGGGACAAACACAGTGACGGAATTCAAAGTGGCCTGGACAGACACTGTGGATCACTTTACAGCAACAATATTAAATCAATATAAATTGAACCATCTAATTTCTCAACAAATAGGGGTGTCCTACATGGAGTGATGGAGGGAGGAGCGGTGTGTTCACCCCTAAACAAACAAAGAAACAAAGATATGGGGAGGGGTGAAAACATGTGAAGGGGTGCATCTACTCCTGTCATATTGCTGGGCAGACTAGATGGACCATACTGGTCTTTATCTGCCGTCACTTACTATGTTACTATGGTCACTGCATTTAAAAAAATTTATAGTGGAATTGGAACAGGTAGAAAAGGGAGACCAAAATGATAAAGGGGATGGAAGGAGACCTCTATGAGGAAAGGTTTAAAAGGTTTGAGCTCTTTAGCTTGGAGAAGAGTTTATCAAACAGAAGTCTATAAAATAATGAGTGGAATAGAACGAGTAAAAGTGAATCAGTTGTTCACTCTTTCAAAAAGTATAAAGACTAGGAGACATGCAATGAAGCTACATTTAAGATAAATTGTAGAAACTATTCTTTTCACTCAAAGTGTAATAAAACTCTGGAATTTGATGCCAAGATATAGTAAAAGCTGTAAGAGTGGCTCGGTTTAAAAAAACATTTTGGACAAATTCTTGGAGGAAAAGTCCATAAACCACTATTAAAGTGAATTGGAGGAAATCCACTGCTTATCCCTGGGATAAACAGCATGTAATCTGTCCAGTTTTTGGGATCCTTCCAAGTGCTTGTGACCTGTATTGTCACTGTTGGAAACAGGATATTGGGCTTTATGGATCATTGATTTGACCCAGTATAGCAAATCCTATGTTTATATGATCTGAAATCCTCACAATGGACATCCCCAGAGATGGAATTCTTAATTTGGGGACCCACAAATCCCTGATCAGCAATCCTTGAGTCTAAGGGTCCTGATTCAAGGAATCTCGCACCTTAGAATCTCGCACCAAGACCTCCATTCATTTAATTTTTATACTGACTCAGGAAGTCTACCCCAGGCATATGGCACAGCAAGGTAGAATGAATGAGTTTCAAGTTGGCAGTAGAGAAGGGCCCAGATGAAAGTGATTTACTTGAGTGGAATTCCCAAGGAGGGACGTAGAGAGAGATAAGAGGAGAGATAATGAAGAGCTGCAGAATGAATGCAATATGTACAGCAGCTGAATAGGAGAAGTTTGAACAATATGAGAAAATGGATAGGGAGCTAATGAAGTGACTTTAGTAGATGGGGTTGTGAGTGTAGCGACAGTGGCAGAAGATTAGTTGTGCAGCTGAATTTTTAATAGATTGAAGGAGGAGAAAGATAGTTCAACAGGAGTCGCTGTGAGAAGCAGATTGCAGTAGTCTGTGGGAGGTGATGAAAGTGCAGATAAGGGTGTTTTGGTAGTGTGTTCGGAAAGGAAAGCATAGTTACTCACCTGTAACAGGTGTTCTTCAGGGACAGCAGGAATCGGTCCTCACTTAAGGGTGACATCGGCACTGACTGAGCCTGCACGGAGCAATTCCCCAGCTTTCAAAGAAATCCTTTGGGACTGCTGCCATGCATGCGTGGTCCTCTTCCCGCCCAAAGGTGCCATCTTGCTCAGTTAGGTCCCCTAGGTAGAGTCCTACTAAGCAGATGGCAAGGGAAGAACAAAAATAGCAACTCTTCAGGACAGGTGGGAGGGTAATGAGGACTGATTCCTGCTGTCCCTGGAGAACACCTGTTACAAGTGAGTAATTATGCTTTCTCCAGAAACAAGCAGGAAGTCAGTCCTCACTTATGGGACTCCCCAGTTACAGGCTAATGAGCCTGTAACCCAAAAATGCCTCTGCGAGGCTGTGAGCAGAAGTCGATACCCGAAGGAGCCTGAGTCCTCGGGTCCCTGGGGCGAAGCTCTCGGTAGCCATCGAAGAAGGGTCAGAGGGCAGGAGTTGCTTATATCCCAAACAGATTACCGAGTACGGCCTGGCCGAAGGCACTGTCCTAGCGGGACTCCCTCTCCAGGCAGTAGTGCGAAGTGACCACGTTCGCTGAAGACCAGGTCACAGCCCGGCAGATGTCTGCTAGAGGCACTGAGTACAGCAAATCCACCGAAGTTGTCTTGGCCTGGACGCTTTGTGTGGTATCTCGTTGGATCCAGCGGGGCACCTGCCTTTGTTTGGGTGAAGGTGATGCAGTCCGCTACCCAGACGGAGGTTGTGCATTTGATGACTGCCTGCCCCAGGCGATTGAGATCACAGGCGACAAAGAGATGGTTGGACTTGCGATGAGCTTGGGTATGCTGCAGGTAGAAGGCAAAAGCCCTCTTGCAGTCGAGTGTATGTAATACCGCCGATGCCGGTTGGCATGCGGTCTTGGGAAGAAGGTTGGCAAGACTATCTCCTGATTGAGATGAAAGTCCGAAACCACCAACTTGGGGTAGGTGCGGAGAACCACCCTGTTTCCGTAAAGCACAGTTACTTACCTGTAACAGGTGATCTCTGGGAACAGCAGGAATTAGTCTTCACATATGGGTACGTCGGTACCGACGGAGCCTGCACGGGAATGCTGCCCAGCTTTCAATTAGAAAACTTTTGGCAGCATCCCTCGCGCCTGCGCAGTGACTTCCCGCCTTCTCCACAGCCTCTCTTCAGTTGAGTTTCAGAGCTGAGACAAAGGCGAGGAGAGAAAAGGAAAAAAATAAAAAAGATGCAACTCCTAGGGGAGGTGGGAGGGTTGTGAAGACTAATTCCTGCTGTTCCCAGAGATAGCGTAGTTACTCACCTGTAACAGGTGTTCTCCAGGAGCAGCAGGAATCAGTCCTCACTTATGGGTGACGTCGGCGCCGACGGAGCCCTCGCGGAGCAATTTTCCCCCAGCTTTCAAAGAAAGCCTTTGGGAATTGCAGCGCGCATGCGCGGTCGTCTTCCCGCCCGAGGGTGCCATCTTAGCCAGTCAGATGACATAGCTAAAAAAGACAGCATAAAAATTTGCAAAAAGAACATAAGCAGACGATTGCAACTCCAAGGGGAGGAGGGAGGGTAGTGAGGACTGATTCCTGCTGCTCCTGGAGAACACCTGTTACAGGTGAGTAACTACGCTTTCTCCAGGACCAAGCAGGAAGTCAGTCCTCACTTATGGGACTCCCAAGCTCAAGGCTACCGGAGACCCTAAGCACAAAAATGAGCTCCCTCTAGCTCAGCAGCACAGAAGGATAGAATCTTCGCTGAATTATCACCCACCGGTAGCCCACATCCGGGATGGAGGGTAGGAGTTGCTCAGACCTCAAAGAGATTACGGAGGACTGCCTGTCCGAAAGCACTGTCCCTACGGGACTCCCTCTCGAGACAGTAATGGACCGCAAAAGTCTGGCTCGAAGACCAAGTAGCGGCCCGGCAGATGTCTGCCAGCGGAACAGAGCGGAGGTAAGCCACTGACGTAGCCTTTGCCCGAACGCAATGAGCCGTGACTCGACTTTCCAAGGAGAGTCCGGCTGCCCCATAAGCCCAAGAGATACAGTCCGCAACCCAGATGGACAGAGTACGCTTGGAGACCGGGAGCCCCAATTTATTGGGGTCAAAAGACACAAAAAGCTGAGCAGCTTTACGGTGCTCCCGCGTACGGTCAAGGTAGAAGTTCAAGGCTCTTCTACAGTCCAGGGTATGGAGGACCGTTTCAGCTCGGCTGGAGTGCGGTCTGGGAAAGAAGGTTGGAAGTACCACCTCCTGATTGATGTGAAAAGGGGAGACCACTTTAGGCAGAAATTTTGGGTGAGTCCGTAGGACTACCCCTATTCTTGTAGAACCTAGTGTAAGGGGGATCAGACACGAGGGCCTGCAATTCACTTACGCGTCTAGCGGAAGTGAGGGCTATCAAGAACAGTGTTTTCCAAGACAGAAAACGGAGAGAACAGGTAGCCATAGGTTCAAAAGGCGGACAGGTGATCCGCTGCAAAACCACATTCAGGTCCCAGTCAGGCGCTGGTGGGCGCAGAGGTGGTTTAAGTAGAAGGAGACCTCGGAGAAACCTCGCTACGAGAGGGTCGTTGGAGAGAGGTCTGCCTTCCACCGGCACATGATGTGCTGAAAGAGCACTGAGGTGAACTTTGACGGAATTGGACTTAAGTCCCAGATTAGAGAGGTGCAGCAAGTACTGCAAGATCACCGACACCGGGCAGGAGAAGGGATCCTGAGACTGTTGGGTACACCAGACTGCAAAGCGACGCCATTTAAGGGCGTAGCATTTGCGGGTAGAGGGCCGTCGCGAAGCCAAGACAACCTCCTCCACCTCCGCCGGCAGGAGAAGGGGAGCAAGGACTACCCTCTCAGCAGGCAGGCCATGAGGTTGAGAGACCTGAGGTTGGGGTGCAGTAGGGACCCCTGATCCTGAGTGAGGAGATCCGGTTGTACCCCCAGAGGGATTGGATCCTCCACCGCCAGTTGTAGCAGGAGCGGAAACCACGGCTGCCTGGGCCAGCGAGGGGCCACCAGGATCATGAAGGCTTTGTCTCGGAGAACCTTGAAAAGAGTCCGAGAGACTAGCAGGATGGGAGGGAAAGCGTACAGAAGGCTCCCCGACCATGAGATCAGAAAGGCGTCCGCCGCAACCCGAAGGGGGTGTGGCTGACGAGAGCAGAAGCGCGGAAGCTGCCGGTTGTGAGGACTGGCAAAGAGATCCACCGTGGGGAGGCCCCACTGGAGGAAGAGCTTCTGAACTACCAAGGGATCCAGACGCCACTCATGCGGCTGGAGGACCCTGCTGAGTTTGTCCGCAAGGCAATTTTCCTGGCCCGGGAGATAAACTGCCTTGAGGAGAATGCCATGACTGACGGCCCAAGAGCAGAGCTTCTGTGCCTCCCGGCAGAGGAGGAAGGAGCCCGTGCCCCCCTGTTTGCTCACGTAGAACATGGCAACCTGATTGTCCGTCTGGACAAGGACGGACTGTTGGGAAGTCAGGTGGGAGAAGGCCTTGAGAGCTAGGCGGATCGCTCTGAGCTCCAGGAAGTTGATCTGCTGAGCAGACTCCCACGTGGTCCAGAGGCCCTGAGTACGTGCCTCTTGGCAATGTGCTCCCCAGCCCAGGAGGGATGCATCGGTGGTCAGCACCCGGGTCGGCTGAGGTGACTGGAAAGGCATTCCGAATATCAGGTTCGGGAGCCGGAGCCACCACCGGAGAGACGAGATCAGCGGTTCGGAGACGCGCACTAGGTCTGCTAGGCCGCCCGTGGCCTGTCGCCACTGCTGGCGGAGACACCATTGAGCAGACCGCATATTCAGGCGGGCATTGGGGGTCACATGGACGGTGGAAGCCATATGGCCGAGCAGTCTCAGGAAGCGCCTGGCGGAGACCAGGGGCTGGCTGCGAAAGCGGTCGGCTAGGTCCATGAGCCGTTGAGCCCTGTCGAGCGGTAGGTATGCTCGCGCCTGAGGGGTGTGCAGCCTTGCGCCGATGAACTCGAGATCCTGTGAGGGGAGCAAAGTGGACTTTGCGAAGTTTATAACAAAGCCCAAGTGCTGCAGCAGAGTCACCGTGCGGCACGTGGCGTTGGTGACCTCCCGAGCGGACGCTGCTCTGATGAGCCAGTCGTCGAGGTACGGAAAGACATAGAGGCCGTGAAGCCGGAGATGGGCCGCCACGACCGCGAGACATTTTGTGAAGACTCGCGGTGCGGAGGACAGGCCAAAGGGCAGTACCCTGTACTGGTAATGATTTCCTGCCACCACAAACCTTAGGTATTGGCGGTGGCTTGGGTGGATGAGGATGTGCGTGTAGGCATCCTTTAGATCCAAGGAGCATAGCCAATCTCTCTGCTGGAGGTAGGGCAGAAGGATTCCAAGGGTAAGCATCTTGAACTTCTCCCGCACAAGGAACTTGTTGAGGTTGCGCAAGTCCAGGATGGGTCTGAGGCCTCCTGTCCGCTTTGGTACTAGAAAGTACCTGGAATAAAAGCCTAGACCTCTCAGGTGGTGGGGCACCGGTTCCACCGCCTGCTCCTGCAGAAGACCCGCTAACTCCTGAAGGAGTAGTTCCCTGTGCAGAGGGGGTCGTGGAGGTTCTCCCGGAAAGTAGGAGGGAGGGACCTGATGGAAGTGGAGAAGATAGCCTTCTCGCACGACCTGAAGCACCCAGGCATCTGCGGTGATGCTGGACCACCTGTGGGCGAAGTGAACCAGCCGGCCTCCGGTGCTGGGAGGAACCAGCGGGGGGGGAGAGGCTATGCTGAGCGAGTCAAAAACCCCCACCCTGCTGAGCAGGGGCTGGTGGTGCAGGCTTGGGGGCTTGCTGCCTACGGGACCCGTTTACCCCGTCCCTTGGCCTGCTGGCCCTGTTGGGGAGCTGCAGGGGCCTGATAATGGGGGTATTGTTTGTAGGTAGCCGCCTTCCTCGGGTAAAAGGACTTTTTCCCCGAGCCCTTCTTTTTCTGGGAAGGGGCAGAGGTCTTCCTAGAAAGCCTGGTCCGGGTGAGAGTCTCAGTCTCAATCTGCGCAGCCTTATCCGCCATGGGCTTGCCAAAGAGGTTTTCGCCTCGGCAGGGGACATCGACCAACTTGTCCTGCACCCAGGGTTCAAGGTCTGACGACTGAAGCCAAGCCTGTTGGCGGGCACCGATGCCGGCTGCGGCCACTCGAGCCGAGGCTTCAAAGCCATCATAGGCTGCTCGGGACATGAACTTTGAGCATTCCCGAATGCCAGTGGACAAGGCTAGGAACCTCCGCAAGGGCTCCTCGGAGAGACCAGCGGAGAATCCGGCCAGTTCTTTAGCCAGATCCCGGAGATACATGCCCATGTATAGCTGGTAAGTCTGGACACGACATGCGAGCATAGAGCCCTGGAAACACTTCTTGCCAAGGCCATCCAGGTTACGGGCCTCCCTTCCAGGAGGCACCGAGGAGTGCATCTTCTGGCTCTTAAGACGATGCATGGCCGATTCCACTACCATGGAATGGTGTGGCAGCTGTGCCTTTTGAAAGCCAGGGCTCTTGCGGACTCGATAGATAGAATCGACCCGCTTGCTCAGGACCGGCGAGGAGGCCGGACTCTCCCACATGCGGAAGAGTAGTCGTTCCAGCATAGGAGGAACCGGCACAGTAAAGTGTTCCCTCGCGGGAGAGTCATACTGGAGGGCGTCGAGCTCTTCGGCTCGAGGCTCCTCCTCGGGATCCGCAGGGAAGGCCAAAGCCTTGGCCATATCCCTAACGAAGTCCGAGAACCGGGCATCCTCCGGGGGGGACTGCTTCTGAGGCTCGGACTCCGGTGAGTCCGATGGGACACACCGAGTCCGGAAAGAATCAGGTGACTCTTCCTCCTCAGACTCCCAGACCGACTCCGACGAGGACTCGGTGGGGTTGGCCCGGGCAGGGTGCGGCGCCAGCCGCCCCGACGCCGAGGGAGTCGGCGTCGGCGACCTCGGTCCCGAACGGGAGGCCGAGGGTGACCTCGACCGAGGATCGACTCGAGTTCTCATTGACTCGAGGATCGGCTCGATCTCCGGGGTCGACTTGGACGTCGACGTCCCGGCGGTCGGGGCAGCGGCGCCAGCGAGGCCAGCGAGCAGTGCCCGCTGCTGGTCCATGAAGGCAGACAGTCTGCTCTCCAAGGCCGTCAACCTGAGTCCGACCTCAGGTGACCCAGCAGCCCCCGACTCGGGCCCCGACGGCGTCGGGCCCGACGTCGGCTGTCGCGGAGGCGAGTCCAGAAGGACCACAGGACTTACCCGGGCAGGCGTCTCCGACTCCAGGCGAGGTCGCTTCGGGATGTGTTCCTTCTCCAAGGACCCGGGGCGGCTGTCGGGGCTATGCGACCTGGCCCTCGCGGAACCAGGAGCGTCCACCGACGCCGCCCTCGCGGGTTTCACCTTCCGACGATGGTCCCCGGAGGGAGAACCCCGGTCGGAGGAGCTCCGGCGACGGTCCGAACTGGAGAAAAAGATTCTGCGTTCTACAAGAGGGTGAGCCCACTTGGGATATGTAGAGAGAATCTATTTTCATGGATTGAGGGATGCAGGAAGGCAATCCAACCAGTTTTCTCTAATAAAAGAGGAACTTCAGAGACAAGGTCAATGCTCTGTAGCAAGGCCCCCATAGTAGAAAGCTTCTCTGAAGACTGCAGAGAGCATTGTGCAGGAGAGCTGTGAGATAAACTGACTGAAAGTCAGGTATGTTGTCATATCCTAGGAAAGGAGATGGGTAGAATAAAGTGAGAAAGTCTAAACAAGTAGGAGGATCCAAGACAGCTTGGAATCACTACTGAGGGTAGACAAAATTTTGAACAAGGGACTGGAACTTGGACAAAGTTTCAGTAAGAGAATTACTGTAACTCCTGCAGGCAGAGCTGCTGACGGAAACAGCAAAGAGACTGTTCTGTGCTGAATAAGAAAAATAGACAAGAATGCCTCCAGCACACTTCCCAGCCGAGTTCAGGTGATACAAAGTAAACTGGCAGTTTTTATGCTCACAGGGGGTCCTCTCACAGCTGCGGTTCACTCTCCCCTGCCTGTCTGATAGTCCGGGAAATCTCCAACGCCCGATGCAGCACGCTGCACTCAGCAGCAGTCCCTGAGGCCAACTAAATGACCCCGGATGCCTCCAGCACACAGGGACTGCTGCTGAGTGTGCTGGAGGCATCCGGGGTCATTTAGTTGGCCTCAGGGACTGCTGCTGAGTGCAGCGTGCTGCATCGGGCGTTGGAGATTCCCCGGACTATCAAACAGGCAGGGGAGAGTGAACCGCAGCTGTGAGAGGACCCCCTGTGAGCATAAAAACTGCCAGTTTACTTTGTATCACCTGAACTCGGCTGGGAAGTGTGCGGGAGGCATCCGGGGTCATTTAGTTGGCCTCAGGGACTGCTGCTGAGTGCAGTGTGCTGCATCGGGCGTTGGAGATTCCCCAGACTATCAGACAGGCAGGGGAGTGTGAACCGCAGCTGTGAGAGGACCTCCTGTGCTTGTTTTCTTTAAAGTCTGCCTTCCTTTTCCGCGGAGCGTGTTTCGCGGAGCGTGGTTCGCAGGGGCGTGTTCAAAGGGGCAGGTTCTTCCCCTTTGACGCCCCTTCGACGTCGCTGCGACGTCATTATATCATCCCATTGACTGCATGCTCCTCGGATTTGAGAGAGAGGCAGGTTTTGCCTAGTTAAAGTTTTACTTGGTTTTCTTAATTTACCCTTTGTTCCCCTGTGTTATGGGGAAGCGGAAGGGTAAAGGCAAGGGTGCTTCTGAGGGGGATCCTGTCGGTAGTTCCAAACCGACAGGCCCCCTAGATAAGCATTTTCCTTTGTTGCCAATTGCCCATTTGTCTCTTGAGGGCGCCTCCCTGAGTTCAGGGGGAAGGTCTCCGCCGCCGTGTCCCTTTGCTACAGTGCTTCCTGCTTCTGCTGTGGAGTCTCTCGACAAGGTAAGAGGTTTAGATGATTCTTTCTCCTTGCCTAAACCGGTTCTCTCTGTTGAGTCGGGGGTTGCTCCTACACTCCCGACTATTGGGTCTGATAATGAGATTACCTTGAAGGATGTTTGGGGAGTTCTTAAGTCTATTGATAGTAAGATCTCGGGTACTTTCGATTCTTTGGCTAAATTTTCTCAAGAGACTGTAGTCTCCTTACGGCAGTTAGATGCTAGAACGGTTTCGCTTGATACAGCCATTTCAAAATTGGAGGGACAGATGGGTTCTATGCACGCTGCTCAGGCAGTTGGTATAAGGGACTCACTGACTCTCCATAATAAAATTGAAGCGATGGAGAATTCTGCACGTTCTTGCAACTTGCGTTTCCTGAATTTTCCCATTACCAAACTCCTCGCTCCTAAGATACTATTGGATAAGTACCTTCAGGAAGTCTTATTAATCAAGGAACCTATCTCAGTTTCTTAGATATATTATATATCCCCTAATCTTAAGAGAGTTAATCCGGTTGAGGGGGAGTTTGATGTTATTGAACCTTCTATCTCTAATCTTACTGCCTTTCTTGAGGACTCCCAGGACATAATCAATTCTCGGTCTACCTTGTTGGTGACATTTTTGACTAAAGATACTAAGCAATGTGTGTTGCGTGCCTTCTTTAAACACAAGACTGTAAAGTTTTGTGGCCATCTCGTAAATGTTTTTCCTGATGTTGCACGCAGCACCCAGCTTAGACGTAGGCAGTTCCTGGCCTTAAAATTCCAGGTTTTGTCTTTGGGTGAAACCTCTTTTTTCCTTCGCTTTCCATGTAATCACCTGGAAAGAGGTTTCATATATTTTTACTGAAGTCACCCAATTGGAAAGTTTCTTGTCTGAGAAGCGGAAGACACTTAGTGAAGTACAGAGCACCCAAGAATAAGTTGTTGCCTCCCTTTGTGGGCCTTGTGTCTTATTTTCTTGAGTATGACTTGACTCTAATGTTCAGTTGAGTTCCTTGATGTGGGCTATAATCAATGTTTTGGGTTTATTTGTTGATGTTTATTCATCTGATGTAGTTAATATTTCTTGATTTTCCTTTATTGTATTATTTGAATGCAATTTTTGAAACCAATAAAAAAAAAAAAAAAAAAAAAAATAGACAAGAAAAAAGAGGGGATATCTCCTATTCTTGTCTGGGGAAGGAGCTTGCCAGAGAAGTAGTTCCGTATGGTAGTTCTCAAGTTGGAGGGTGACGTACCCATGGGGTAAGTCAACGGAAGGAAAAAATGTTCAGTTGGGATAGAAACTATCAGGTGATAGTTGCAACTGCTCCTCTAGAGAGTAAGAAGAGGAGAAGTGTGCAGTACCTGAACAAAATAATGTTTGTTTTTTTTTGTTTTGTTTTTTTGCAGGGTAGTACACTGAAAAAACTTCTAAGATGTAGAAGGAAAGTGTAAGTTACAATTCCCGGTCCCTATAGTTGCTGGGAATGCGGAGACTGGCCAGAACTGGAGGACTGCAGACTAGGTTGAGGCGTCCCTTGTTTAGGTACAGCCGAATGATGGGCAGGAGATGAATGAAACTTTCTTTTCTTAGGGAAAGAAGGTTTGGTAGGACATTTCCTACTCTTTGAAGAAGGAGGCGGCTGAGAATGGTTCCTAGTGGAAGAAGAGTCAATGGAGCATTGAGCAACCTGACGTAAAGCCTCCTTATTGAAAAGACTTTCCCCTGTACAAGGAGAATGAGCTAGTATAGTCTGTGCCCGTTTGCTCAAGTCTGAAGCCTCAAGCCAGGCTTTGCGACATGCTGCAATGGCAATAGCAGTGGATCTGCTAACGGACTCAAAAGAGTCAATAGAAGCACGAGACAGGAACCAGGATATATTCCGACTGTGACTAATGAGCAAGGAATAATCAGTAGCCTTGGGCTCTGGTAAAAAAGGGGTCAAAAGAGACAATTTCTCTGTGACTTCCTGGAGTGTTAGACTCATGTGAAAAATATATGCGAGAACTCTGGAAGCCAGCATAGAGTTTTGGAAGGCCTGACGGCCAAAAGCATCAAGTGTTCTTGAAGAACGACCTGGCGGAAAAGAAGAATGCTTCTTCTTGCTCTTAACCTTCCTCAGTGCTGATTCCACTACAAGGGAACGATGAGAAAGTTGAGGTTTTTGGAACCCTGGAGAGGGTGGCACACGGTACCTAACCTCAATGTCAGTAGAAACTTGAGGAAGTCGTAAGGGTGATTTCCATACCCTAAGGAGGAGATCCTGCAGAGCAGGATGTAAAGGAAACTGTATATGTTGCATTTGTGCCGGTGAGCCATGGGTAGGATCACAACCAGGGATAGAAATATTAAGAAAGGTTGCCATATCCAGGAGAAAAGTCTGAAAAGACTGATCTCCTATGGGAACTATTCCTGGTGAGGCTAAAGAAAGAGCCTGAGAATCAGAGGACGTACAAGGTACTGCACCAATGCCAGGTATCGGTTCCAAACTAGGCAGCGGTGCAAGAACAGGCATCAACATCGCTACTGATAAAGGACTAGCAGGTGAAGTAGTCATCGGGAACTGCTGTAGTGGTACCGAGATCATGAGGGAGTTATGGCTAGGATCTTCGGAACTACCTATTTGGAAACGACAGGAGTCAGTTCCGGGACGCGTCGGTACGCAGTCCTCGAGACTCGATATTGACTCAAGACTCGGCATCGAAGAGAGCGAGACTAGCGATGCATGTCTCGACAGTTCCGACGCCGGTGGTAGTATCGGCGATGCCGATACCACTAAGGCAGCCTGGGTGACATCGATCGATACCGACGGTACCGAGGATACCCGATGAGCACCCATCCATGTCGATGCCGATGCTAGGGTATCGGAACCGATCAACGTCGGTACCATCCCGGAGCATGGCTGAGATTAAGGGAAGTCAATGCGGTGCGTATCGATCGGTCCCGAAGGTACCAAGATGCCCGATGACGATCCCTGGTGAAGAGTGGAGTACTCGACACCGGTGCCGATGCCGGAGGCTCGGTACCGCTCGAAGCGGATACCACCCCCGCGCATGGCTCAGGTATGTTCTGTGAGGGGTGAGCCCTAGGAACATCCTGAAACCCATTTAACGCTTTGGAGCCCGAAGACTCCCGCAGGGGTAATGCCAATGGATTCTTGAGGGTAAGGCCGGAGCTGTCACTATGCTGGGCATGGGACATACCACTCAAGCATTGACTAGTCTTAACAGACTGTTTTTGGGTTACCTGATCCTGTGAAGTAGAGAAAACGGGTACCCTCACTGTCGAAGAAAAAACGGTATCAAGGGAAACTCTAAATACTGAAGGTTTTCTCACAAAATTATCTCCTGACAAGTCAGGGGAAAAAGGGTCAGGACCCACACAGTTGAGACACCAACTATTGGTGTCTAAAAAGAAACAGGTGTTTCCACAGCGGATGCACTTCTTAGGAAAAGAAGGCTCCATAATGAAAAAGGCCTAGTAGGCCTAAGAAGTTAAGGCAAAAAAACTGAAGAAAAGTTTTACAGACTTTAGCCTAAAAACCACCACCGGCGGTACCGGTGGTAGCGGGAAAACAGCCGCGACCACAAGAAAACAAAAAAATTAAAATAATTAAAGCAATTAAAAAGAAAAGTTTCTGCGGTGACAGGAGGACGTCCTGCCGGCTCCGCGGAAAAACGAAAACTGAAGAGAGGCTGTGGAGAAGGCTGTGGAGAGGCTGTGGAGAAGTCACTGCGCAGGCGCGAGGGATGCTGCCAAAAGCTTTCTAATTGAAAGCTGTGCAGCATTCCCATGCAGGCTCCGTCGGTACCGACGTACCCATATGTGAAGACTCATTCCTGCTTGTTCCTGGAGATAACCTGGTGTATGGAGCCTCAGCCATGAGGGCCTGGAGTTTGCTGACTCGGCGAGCCGAAGTCAAAGCCACCAGGAAGACCACCTTCCAGGAGAGGTGTCGTAGCAAGCACGTCACCATCGGCTCAAAGGGCGGTCGCGTGAGCTGCATAAGCACCATGTCGAGGTCCCACTCCGCCGGGGATGCCTGATGGGGGGCTTAGAGAGCAGGAGGCCTCGCATGAAGTGGGAGACCAAGGGCTTACCTGAGAGGGGTTTCTCCTCAACAGGGAGATAGTTTGCAGAAATGGCACTCAGGTGAACCCTGACCGAAATGCACTTCAGCCCTGCCTTCGAGAGTGGAGGAGATACTGAAGAACCCATCAGGTCGAGCAGGAGAACGGGTCAATCTGGAGCTCGGAGCATAAGACTGAAAAGCGGCGCCACTCTGCTCAGCGGCGCGACCCGCTCAGCAGCCAGGCTGTGAGGGACAGCGAGGTAGGCCCGGGGCACAGCCTAAGGGGATCGGAGGCTCAGACGAGAGCCAGAGCAACAGTGGGAACCAAGGCTGCTGAGGCCACGAGGGGGCCCCTAGAATCACTGAGGCCCAGTCCCGCTGAATCTTGTGGAGGGTCCTTGCAATGAGAGGAGTGGGGAGGGAACGCGTACAGAAGGCCGGAGGGTCCAGGTCAAGAGGAATGGATCCGGGGCTACCCTGCTTGGGTGCGGAAACGGGCCGCAGAAGCGGGGAAGCTGCCCATTCACCGGGCTGGCGAACAGGACCATGGATGGGGTCCCCCACCAACAGAACAAGAGGCTGGCGACCTCTGCGTCCAGATGCCACTCGTGCGGGCGGAGGATCCTCCTGAGTTTGTCTGCGAGGACATTCTCCTGGCCTGGGAGGTAGACCGATTGTAGGGTCATCCCCCGGCGAAATAGTAAAGAGCATCGCCTCTCGGCAGAGGGGACGAGAACCTGTTCCCCCCTCCTTGGTTATGTAAAACATGGCCACCATGTTGTCAGTCCGCACGAGCACCGACTTTCCCTGCAGATAGCCCTCGAAGGCCTTCAGGGCCCATCAGACTGCCCGAAGCTCGAGCAGGTTGATCTGCTGTTGGGACTCCTCGGGCAACCACCGCTCCTGCATGCACATGCGCCGCAGTGGGCCCCCCACCCCAATAGGGAAGCGTCCGTCGTCAGGACGAGCTTGTGCTGTGGAGTCTGGAAGGACATGCCCTGAAGGAGATTTCGAAGGTCCCGCCACCAACTCAGGGAGTTGTGGAGAATGCAGGAGACCCGGATGGGGTCTCTGAGGTGGCTGGAGGACTGGCTCCACTGTGACCTGAGGCACCACTGGGCTGTCCGCATGTGCATGCAGGCATGGGGGACCACATGAACGGTGGAGGCCATGTGCCCGAGAAGGCGCAGCATGGCCCGTGCTGTAACCCAAGTCCTGTTTTGGACCTGGGATACCACGGCCCAAAGGCGGTCTTGCTCGGTCTGTGGGAAGGAAGGGGGTCACCCGCACAGTGTCGAGGCGTGCGCCGATAAACTCCAAGGTCTGCACAAGCTCGAGGTGGGACTTTGAGTAGTTGACCAAGAGGTTGAGGCGTTCGAGGGGAAGGACTGTGTGTGATGCCGCCAGGCAGGGTTCGCCAATCAAGGACCCCGTGACGAGCCAATCGCCGAGGTAGGGGAAGACGGGTATGCCCTGCCGCCCGAGGGAGGCGGCAGTGGACGCAGAGAGGCACTTTGTAAAAACCCACGGTGCGGATGCGAGCCCAAAGGGGAGCACTCTGTATTGGTAGTGTTCCACCTGCACCCTGAAGCGCAGGTATTGCCTGTGCTGGGGGTGAACTAGGATGTGGGCGTAAGTGTCCCTGAGATCCAAGGAGCATAGCCAATTGCTCTGCTAAAGGAAAGGCAGCAGGACGCCAAGCGATAACATTTTGAACTTCTCCTGCACCAGGAGCTTGTTGAGGATTCTGAGGTTGAGGATGGGGCACAGGCCCCCCCCCATCTTTTTCGGAATGATAAAGTAGCGGGAGTAGAACCTCTGGCTTCAAAGGTGCCACAGTACCTTCTCGACCGCCCATTGGGCAAGGAGGTTGGACAGTTCCCGCTGCAAGAAGGTCTGGTGCGAGAGGAGTCATTGGGGAGAAGTGAGGAGGGTGCCTGTCCAGGCGGAGATGGACTTGAAGGACTAGAAAGGGGGACAGTTACTTCTGGAGAGAAATCTGCAACTGTAAGTATATACTTCTGGTAATTTTCTAAAAAGAATTCTTTGTATTAAAGCTACTTAATCTGTGAACCCACTGTTTTTTGTTGGATCAGTTAGGGCCTAGTAGCAGCAATTAAAGTTTGAATTTAAAACACAGAGGAGAGCTTTCTGGTTACATTTCATACCCAGCAGAGAGCTTGTAGTTTAAATTTAATAGTCACTCAGGGCCAAGTAACAGCAAAGTACTTTTAGTTTAAATTTAACACACAGAAGAGAGCTTTCTGGTTAAATTTAGTACCCAGCAGACAGCTTGTAGTTTAAATTTCATAAGAAGTTAGAGCCTAGCAGCAGCAAAGAGCTATAATTTAAATCAAATCAGAATATAGCTTACCTCAGCAGCACAGGACAGGGTACTGTGTAGCAGCCCTCTTTTAATAACCCATGTCTACCAATAGCCAAATTAATATGAATAAAATACAGTTTCTAAAATGCTTGTATGCAAATGCTAGAAGTCTAAAAAACAAGATGGGAGAGTTAGAATATATAGCACTAAACGAGAGGTTAGATATGACTGGAATATCAGAGACATGGTGGAAGGAGGACAACCAGTGGGACACTGTGATACCTGAGTACAAACTATATCGTAATGATAGAGCTGATCAAATTGGTGGAGGGGTTGTGCTCTATGTTAGAGAGGGCATTGAGTCAGAAAGGATTAAAGTTTTGCAAGAAACAAAATTTGCTGTAGAATCTCTATGGATTGAAATTCCATGTAAAAGGGGAAGGCGATGGCAGTGGGGGTGTACTATCGTCCGCCTGGCCAGAATGAACAAATGGATGATGAAATGCTCAAAGAAATCAAGGAAGCTAGCAAATGTTACAGTGCAGTAATAATAATGGGTGATTTCAATTACCCCGGCATCGACTGGGTCAGTGTCACAGCAGGACATGCTAGGGAGATAAAGTTCCTAGATGAAATAAATGACTGCTTCTTGGAGCAGCTGGTTCATGAACCGACCAGAGGGGAAGCCATATTAGACCTAGTCCTTAGTGGAACACCAGATCTAGTGCAAGAGATAAGGGTGTTGGGGCCACTTGGCAATAGTGATCATAGCATGATCGCCTTTGATTTAATTAGTGGAGGAGGGATACTAAGGAAATCCACAGTACTACCCTTTAACTTTCGAAAGGGAGACTATGATAAAATGAGGAAAACAGTTAAGAAAAAACTAAAAGGAGCAGTTGCAAAGGTTAAAGACGTACATCAAGCTTGGATGTTGTTGAAAAATACTATCTTGGAAGCCCAGACCAGCTGTATTCCACGCTTTAAGAAAAGTGGAAGGAAGTCCAAAAAACTGCCAGCATGGTTTAAAGGTGAGGTCAGAGAGGCTGTTGTTGCCAAAAAAGCATCTTTCAGGAAATGGAAAAAAGAGCCAAATGACGAAACCTGGAAACAGCACAAGCACTGGCAAGTCAAATGCAAGGCATTGATAAGGCAGGCAAAGAGAGAATTTGAGAAGAAGCTTGCTGCGGAAGCAAAAACACGAAATAAAGACCTTTTCAAGTACATTCGTAGCAAAAACCTGTGAGAGAGTCAGTTGGTCCATTAGATGATAAAGGGGTTAAAGGAGCACTAAGAGGCGACAAGGCGATAGCGGAGAGACTGAATGAATTCTTTGCTTCAGTCTTTACTGAGGAAGATGTAGGGATGTTACCCATGACTGAAGTGGTATTTAAAGGTGCGGAAGAATTGAAGAAAATATCGATACATCGGGAAGATGTCTTACAACTATTAGATAAACTGAAGAGTAGCAAATCACCTGGGCCGGATGGTATACATCCAAGGGTGTTGAAAGAACTGAAATATGAGATTGCAGACCTGCTATTAGTAATCTGTGAACTATCATTAAAATCATCTCTAATACCTGAAGATTGGAGGATCGCCAATGTAACACCAATTTTTAAAAAGGGTTCCAGGGGTGATCCGGGAAACTACAGACCAGTGAGCCTGACGTCAGTACCGGGAAAAATGGTAGAAACCATCATAAAGAATAAAATTACTCAGCATGTAGATAGTCACGACCTAATGGGAGAGAGCCTACATGGCTTTAGACAAGGAAGATCTTGTCTTACTAATCTGTTATGTTTTTTTGAAGGAGTGAATAAACAGGTGGACAAAGGTGAGTCGGTTGATATTGTGTATCTGGACTTTCAGAAAGCCTTTGACAAGGTCCCTCATCAGAGACGTTTGGCAAAACTAAAGAGTCATGGGATAGGAGGCAGTGTACTATTGTGGATCAGGAACTGGTTAAAAGATAGAAAGCAGAGGGTAGGGCTAAATGGCCAATTTTCCCAATGGAGAAAGGTGAATAGTGGTGTACCCCAGGGATCTGTGCTGGGTCCGCTGCTTTTTGACATATTCATAAATGACCTGGAAAGTGGAATAACGAGTGAGGTTATCAAATTTGCAGATGACACAAAACTATTTAAAGTTGTTAAAACCCAAGAGGATTGTGAAAAATTGCAAGAGGATCTTGATAAATTGGAAGACTGGGCATCAAAATGGCAGATGAAATTTAATGTGGACAAGTGCAAGGTTATGCACCTAGGGAAGAACAACCCAAACTATGGTTACACGATGCAAGGTTCCACATTAGGAACCACCACCCAGGAAAAAGATTTAGGCGTCATTGTGGATACCATGTTAAAACCCTCGGCCCAGTGTGCAGCGGCGGCCAAGAGAGCAAATAGAATGTTAGGTATGATAAGGAAAGGAATGGAAAATAAAACAAAAGATATTATAATGCCTCTATATCGTTCCATGGTGAGACCGCACCTTGAATATTGTGTGCAATTCTGGTCGCCGTATCTTAAAAAGGATATAGCGATTTTAGAAAAGGTTCAGAGAAGAGCCACCAAAATGGTAAAGGGGATGGAAGGATACTCCTATGAGGAAAGGCTAAAAAGGTTAGGGCTCTTTAACCTGGAAAAGAGACGGCTGAGGGGAGATATGATAGAAGTCTATAAATTAATGAACGGAGTGGAACGGGTAAACGTAGATCGATTGTTTACGTTATCAGAATATAGAAAGACTAGGGGACATGCAATGAAGCTACAGGGTAAACTATTTAAGACTAATAAAAGAAAATATTTTTTCACTCAATGTGCAATCAAACTCTGGAATTTGTTACCGGAGGATGTAGTAAAGGCTGTTAGTGTAGCTGGGTTTAAAAAAGGTTTGGACAAGTTCCTGGAGGAAAGGTCCATAAACCATTATTAAGAAGTGACCAAAGATATCAATGCTTGACCCAGTACAAGCATTGTGGAACTTGTGTCTCTTGGGGAAACTGCTAGGTACATATGACCTAGATTGGCCACTGTTGGAAACAGAATACTGGGCTTGATGGACCTTGGTCTGACCCAGTATGGCATATCTTATGTTCTTATGGCATACAGTTATGGTCAACATTATTGGCACCCATTACTGGAATTATGTTTATGTTCCAATAAACAACATATCCCTCTCTCGCTCCTTCCCTTGCCCAGACACCTATCCACTTGTCGCTTCTCTTCATTATCTCGGCACCACCTTTGATTCTTCTCTTTCTATCCGTGACCAACTCTCATCCATTATTCAATGTTCTTTCTTTTTTTTCCATCAGATCCGTTCCATCCGTCCCTTTCGCCTCATTCATTGACCACCCTTCTCCTCTCTTTGGTCATGACCCGTACCAATTATTGTAATGTTGACCTGGCTGGACATCTCCAATATCAACTCCGTCATCTCCGATTACTTCAGAACACCACAGCTTGTATTCTCACCCACTCCTCCTGGTTTGAGCACATCACTCCATTGCTTATTCATCTACACCAGTTACCAATATATTATCCTATTCAACATAAAACCCTCATACTAGTTCACCATTCTATCCACACTAGCACGCCACGTTATCTCTTAGACCTAATCCATCTTCACAACTATCATCGTTCCCTCAGACAGATTCATGCTAATCGCCTATTCCTCCCATCTGCCACACATGCTCATTTTGAATCCACTCGCTCCTCTGCCTTCTTCTTTCTCAGTCCCCTCCTATGGAACTCCCTCCCTCCCATCTCCATCTGGAACTCTCCTTCCCCCGTTTTAAGGCCCTGCTGAAAACTCACCTTTTTTCTCTTGCGTTTAATCGCCCCCTTCCCTCCTAGGCTCCACTTTCTGGGCCCCGCTACCTCTCTCCTCCCTTTTGTTTTGCTGACCTTTTCTTTCTCTTCTTTCCTTTCCTGTCTCAATATTGGCATTATTTTCTCCTTTCTGACAATGTATGTAGCGCTTTTATTTTGTAAACCGCCTAGACGCTTTGGCACAGGCGGTATATCAAATGTTCCAATAAACAAACAAACCCTTGCATTTTAGGTATGTTGTGTACAATATCTTGAGAAATAATTGGAAATATTCCAACTGCATGTCATCATAGTATTTTAATAGTAGGTTCAAAGGTTTACAACAAAATCAAAGATGTCTGTGCAAACGAGGTGTAGTAATTTTGAGAAAGAAAAACAAAAAACAAAATATGACCTGGATAGGATTAATCGTACCCTTCGCCAATACTTAGTTGCACAACCCTTGGCAATGACGACAGCCTATAAACGTTTCTTGTATCAATCTATCGGGCCGATGCAGAAAGCAGGCACTAGATCCACGCTGGATCAAATTTTTTTTAAACGTTCCTGATAATGCACATATTTTAACGTGCATTGCAGGAAGGTCAGGGTATGCAAATGCCTGCTGTGGTAACCGTGCACATGCAAATGAGCCACCGCAGTGTTAAACTAGGACAGCAAGCCAAACACATGAGCACAAGAAGTCTGCACTAGTTTGGTTTGCTCTCCAGGCACTGTGTGGCTAATCTGCATATCAGCCCCGATAGTATTATGATGGCATTGGGGACTATTGAGGCATTGGGAAAAGCCCCCGATGCCATCAAAATACTGTCAGGGCTGGTGCCTGACAAAAGAGAATCCCTGGTGACCCAGCGTCCCCGATCCCCCCACCCGACAGTATTCTGATGGCATCGTGAAAACCCCCCGCTGCCATCAAAACACTGCCGGGGTCCGGTGCCCTGACAAAAAGTAATTACTTGATGGTCTAGCAGCTCCTGAAACTTCCCACCCCAAAACCCAAGTAAGAGAAAATCACCCTCAAGCAAAAATAAATAAAGTAAAAATTACCTGGTGGTCTAGCAGGCCCTAAATCCATGTCCCCCCATACCAAATTGGCGGGAGCATTGCCTATGCTCTCCCACTCTGGTCTGCCATCTTGTAAAATGGCACGCCTGGCCCTGCACAGTGCATCTTGGGAATAAACTAACATCCTGGGTTGCACTGTGCGGGGTTAGACTGACATATAAGGTAGACCCCTTATACGGCAGTCTGCCCCACTTATATGGTTAGACTGCCATATAAGGTAGACCCCTTTTATGTCAGTTTAAGCCTGCCCGGTGCATCCCAGAATGTATTGCACGGGGCCAGGCACGCCATTTTACAAGGTGACGGACCAGAGCAGGAGCGTGTAGGCAGCGCTCCTGTCTATTTGGTAAAGGGGGACCTCATGGATCTTCAAAGACTTCATGGATTAATTTTCCTCTTTCCACCACATCCTAGGTGGTTCTTGACGGTTTCATGAACAGAAAACTTCCTAATAACATTGTGAGCTGTAGACACAGAAATCCCAAGGTCTTTGGAGATGGCCTTGTACCCCTTTGAAGTTTGATGTTTGGTGATAATGGCTTTTGTCTGTCTGTCTCAGGCAGCTCTCTTGTCTTCACCATTGTGAAAATGGAACAGGGAATGAATGCAACCATTTTAAACATTACAGCCATCATTCATTGTTGATTTGAGTCATGTGAGTACTGACAATTGATCACAGGTGTCTAATTATACTGTAATAAGAATGTGGTTCTTCTGTTCAAACTGATTTGAATTGTTTATCAGGGTGCCAAAAATCATGTCCTGAGAATGTCAATGTTTTATACTACTTCCTACTATTTCCTTTATTAATTGGTCTTGTTTTATTTGATTATTTTGTGTGTCAAATATGTGTACATATATAGTCTAAAGCCATTATTCACTGGCCATTATTTTTCAGGAGATATTGGCTATTAAGGGGTTGTACTGCAAGGGTGCCAATAATGTTGACCACAATTGTATCTTATGTTGCTTGAGCTGGCAAATAGGTTGTTGTCACCTGCTAAGCTGGTAAATGGATTGCTTCTAGTTAAGAGGCTTTCTAAAAATAAAAAAAAATTTAAAGAGAAAATTGCTAAAAAGATAGGGTCCAACAAGGACGAAAGGATCATTTTGTGCAAAATGGGTATAGATAGCTTTTTGAGTTATAGCTGATTTATAGTTTACTTGACTCTTGTCCAGCATAGCTTCATAAGGCCTTGAAAGAATTTGTGTGGAAAGATTTCGGTCTATCAACATTAACATCTCTTGGATGGACCAGAAGATGAACAATTATAGGTCAGTGTTGAACTTTCCTTCAGAAGCATTCTGACATAGAAGAATGTTTGTTGCAAAATGGAAGAATTGATTGCCCAAAATATACTCACTCAGCAGAAGGGAAATGTGAACCACAGAAATCTATCAAAGTTAAATGGACAAATCTTTAGACTATTGAACCCTGTATATCTTAAAATCTTCTAATTTAGAGTACAATTAAATGCAAATCATACAAAGCCACCACTTTAGAAATAAAAAGAGAGAGAACATATTTCAACCATTCAAGATTTAATAACCAGGTCTTCAAGTGGTGACAAAAAGCTAGACAATCAACTTATAATCTGCACGTTCTCGGAAGTAAGTTCCGTAATTTGGAGGCAACACTGGAAAAGGATCTTATTCTTGTTCTCACTCTCAGTCGCTCTGCTAATGTTAGAGCATGGCCAGGGGCAGCTCTATGGCGGTGGCATCAAGCGGTAACTTTTTGGGGGTGGCAAAAATTGCCTTCCAAAAAGCCCGCCTTACTCAGCCTTAAAAAAAAACAAAAAACAAAAAACCGAGGAGCGGAGCCGCTGCTGCTGCAGTGCCACGTGGCTGCCCTGGCAGAGCCCTTCCTCTCTCCGCGGCTTTTCAGAGCCACGAAGGGAGAGTTCCCCTTTCTCACGGCTCTGTTAAGCCCACCGGTGCTGATGGGAAACAGGCATTTCCTGTTTCCCATCAGCGCCGGCGGGCTTAACAGAGCCATGAGAAAGGGAAACTCTCCCTTCATGGCTCTGAAAAGTCGCGCTGAGGGGGGAGAGGAGGGCTCTGCCGGGGAGATTGTGGGACAATTCCTTCTGCTGCTGCCGCGGCGCCAGCGGCTTCAGCAGCCAGGTTTTGTTTTTTATTTCCCTGGGACAGGACTGGAAGTGGGCTATGGGGGACTTGTAATGGGCTATGGGGGGGGCTAAGACTGGAAGTGGGCTGATGGGGGGTAAGGACTGGAGGTGGACTGATGGGGGGTTTAGGACTGGTAATGGGCTATGGGGGGCTAGGACTGGAAATGGGCTGATGGGGGGTTAAGAACTGGAAATGGGCTGATCAAGAGGGGGGCTAGGACTAGTAATGGGCTATCGGGGGTGGCTAGGACTGGAAATGGCCTGATTGGGGGGTTAGGACTGGACGTGGGCTGATGGGGGGGGTGTTAGGACTAGTAATGGGCTATGGGGGTGTTTAGGACTGGAAATGGGCCGATGGGGGGGGGGTTAGGACTGGGGGTGAGCTGATGGGGGGGTTTAGGACTGGAAATGGGCTGATCGGGAGGGGGGCTAGGACTGGTAATGGGCTGATCGGGAGGGGGAGCTAAGACTGGTAATGGGCTGATCGGGAGGGGGGCTAGGACTGGTAATGGGCTATCGGGGGTGGCTAGGACTGGATATGGGCTGATGGGGGTGTTAGGACTGGACGTGGGCTGAGGGGGTTATGACTGGTAATGGACTATGGGGGGCTAGGACTGGAAATGGGCTGATGGGGAGGGGGGCTAGGACTGGTAATGGGCTGATGGGGGGGTTGAACTGTAAATGGGCTGATCGGGAGGGGGGCCTAGAACTGGAAATGGGCTGATTACGGGGGCTAGGACAGGAAATGGGCTGATTGGGGGGCTAGGACAGGAAATGGGCTGATTGGGGGGCTAGGACTGGTAATGGGCAAATGGGGGGCTAGCATTGGAAATGAGCTAGGACTGGTAATGGGCTGATTGGAGGGCTAGGACTGGAAATGAGCTAATGGGGGAGGGGAGGAGAGTGCTGCTGGCCCTGGAAGAAAACTAGGGGCTAGGGCTACAAATGGGCTGATGGGGAGGATGGTAGAATAGGACTGGAAGGGAGTGGATAATGAGAGGGTCTGCCAGGGGAAGGAGGGGGCACAAAAGAAGCTGACACGGGAGAAGGAGGGAACTGGAAAGGAGCTGACACCTGGGATGTACTGAAGGGGGACTGAAAGGGAGCTGACACTTGGGGATGGGAGTGGTAGGTGGTTGGGTAATGGGGAGGAGGCTGGAAGGGAGCTGACATGCAAATGGCAATGGAAGGGGGATGGACAGAGGGTAAGGCGACTGGAAGGAAGCTGACTTGGGGGGTGGCACAGAGAGTGGACGTGAGCTGATATCTGGGATGGTATTTGGACTAGAAGGGGCTGGACAGTGGGGAAGGAGGGGGACTGGAAGAGAATGGACACCAGTTGCAGTCATGGGAATGCAAGGCGGTTGACATTAGAAGGTACTGGGAGGAAAGGACTGGAAAGGGGGCTGATACTGGGGAGGGTTACTGGAACTGGAAATGGGCTGATGGAAGGAAGTGAAGAAACCAAAAGAAGAGATAAGAAATGGCAGATGGACCATAGACCACAGAAAGAGAGCTAAGAGAAGACAGGAAAGCAGAAGCCTCAGATTGTGACCAGCAGGATCAGAGAACAAAATGGTCAGACAACAAAGGTAGAAAAATAATTTTATTTAATTTTAGTGATTGGACTTTGTGCTATTTTTATATTTTACACAGTATTGGGGAACTGCATCTCTTATTTATCTGATGTTGCACTGCATGTGGACTCTGGCTTCTTGGGGTTTCAATTTAAATTTAGTCTACATATATATCTTTACTTTAGATTGTGGTTACTTATTCTGTACTTGGTGAATGTCGAAGTTTGAGTGTGTGACTGAGGTCAGGTGTTCTCTGTTAACATGGAGTTTGTACATAAAGATCTATACTGAACTGTAGTAATTTGACTTGTTCAGCTTTTCAAATAGGTGTATGGATGTTCCAGGGCCCACTGTAGTAGTTACAGTGATGCTTTTTTTGGATGGGCTCCTTATGTGAGTTTTGGAAGTTCGTGCTGGTATGGTATGGTATGGTATGGTAGGTTTGCTCTTTGTTGTAGGGTTTTGTATTAGTTCACAATATGCCTGGTACTGGAGAATAGTGGTTATTGTTGTTGTTAGTGGGATGGTCAGAATCAGATTTTTTTTTTTAAATATTGAGTTCTGTGGGTGAATGTCCTGGTTCTGCTCTGCACCTACTGTGGATCCAAAATATATGTTGAAAAAGAAAAAGCAAGAACCATTACGCAGTTTATTACAACAAAATAAAAATGAGTTATAATTTAGTTTTATAAACTGTGCTGTTGGTTCTTCCTGTCTTTTAGTTCCTTGGTGTGCAAACGGGACCGTACCTAGCACTGTGCAAGCAGTGCAGCCGCACAGGGCGGAAAGGCTTGAGGGGCGCATTTCAGCTGTCTGCTGTTGCCCTGCCACCGCTGGCAGGACAGTAGCAGGCAGCCGAAATGCTCTCCCCAAACCTTCTCGTAGCACTTTAAGCAGGTCTGGTCCCTCCCTCCTCTAACGCGATGTCAGAGTAGGGAGGGACAAATTTGCTTAAAGTGCAGGTGCCTTTATTTATTTATTTATTTAACATTTCTTCTATACCGCGCTATTACAATCAGCACAGTGTACATCGAACAAAACATACTACAATGCATACAAGCAACATTGAGTTTTACATAGAACAGGGAAAAAAACATAGGATAACCGGGGTAACTATTTACAGGGTAACTATTTACAGGTTAAATTAGTATTGTCACCAATACTCTAAGGCCAATTTGGTATCATCTTCATTTCGTGTGGGAGGGACAGGCGTAAAAAGTGGTGGGTGGGCAGTAGTTATAGTCTAACCATTTTCTGGTTGTAATAAGGTGCTATGGTAGCTGAGACATGAGGGAAGTTTACCCGATGTGTGGGTGTCAGGGTTGGTGTCAGGGTAGTATATTGTGAATAGGTGGTGTTTCAGAGCTTTACGGAATAGGATTAAGCTTTTGATGCCACGGATTTTCATGTGGAAGGGGCATTCCAATTTAGGGGAGCGAATATAGAGAAAGCCCTGTTGGAAGTGGTCTTAGTACATGACGTCATCATCTTGGGGACTATTAAGGTGTTCATTGAAGTGGATCTCCTGTCTCTGTTTTCCAGGGTGCTGTGGATTAGTTTGCTAATCGGTGTAGGTGGCTAGTTATTCAGGGCTTTGAAAGTAAGGACTAGTGACTTATATTGGAGTCTGGCGTGTAACGGCAGCCAATGCAGATTTTTCATGATTGGTGTTATGTGGTCAGTTCTTGATGATCCAGAGAGAACTCTTGCGGCGGCATTCATAGCCAGGCGGAGCGGATTTAAAGTTGATTGAGGCAGGCCGTGCAGGACGATGTTCGCAAAGTCCAGGTGTGGGAGGACTAATGCCTGAAAGGTTGTCCGGTAGTCATTGGATTCCAGTAGGGGGCGGAGGTGACGTAACGTTTTGATCTTGTGATATATAGACTTTCAGATCGGGAACATGCCCCCCTCCTCCTCCTACCTCCATCCAGCGCTGCCTGCTCTTTCCCTGCTGCCAGTGCCTCCATGAAAAAAACAGAGGGCAGCAGCAGCAGGGAAAGAGCAGGCAGCGCTGGACGGAGGTATGGGGTAGAGGGGGGCATGTGCCCGAGCTGCAAGTCGCACAGGTTGTGATTGCAACTCAATATGGCCCTGTGTGCAGACATCTTGCATTTCCTCCATATAATCTAATCAGCTTTTTGGTTTGGTTCAGTCTCTGATTGGATTTCTGAAAAATCCCCGCCCCCTCTAATGTGTGTGTGGGGGGGCACCTTTTCATACTTCGCCAACTTCTGTATGTGTGTGTGTTGCGTGTCTTGTGTATGTGCTTTGCATATTTATGTGTTATGTGTGTATGTATGTGCACATATCATTGTTTCATAGTGTGTCTGTATGTGTATGTACATTTTTGCATCACTATTTGTGCTTGTGTATGTGTCAGAGTATGCTTGCATGCATGTGCACGAATGCATGCATCGATAGGTCTGTGCACACATGAACAGATTCATATGTCAATCACACTATGTCTGCTTTACCCAAATAGTCTCTTTGACCACTCACTCAGCTGGTCATATGCCAGGATCTCATCTTTGTCCTCCTTCCTCCCTTTCTTACAGACTTCCCCCCTTCCACAACCACTATCCCCTGGTCGGATCACTCTTTACTAACCTTTTTCCTTTCCCTCTCCACTGCTTTTCCCTGTCCTCCCAAACCTTTCGCCCACTGACAGACTGTTACTAATCATTATAATTCTCTAATTGAGAATGTTTCTTTCGCCCCACCCTCAGCCCCTCTCGATGTCTAACTGATCTTGGTGCTCTGTTCTTTTCTCTTCCTTGGACGCCACTGCCCCCCTTATGCCTTTGTAGACCTTGTCAGTTGGCATCAAAACCCTGATTTCACTTCTTCCTTCATCGCCAAATCCACCACCTAGAAAGATGATGGCACAAATCATACTCTTCTTGCCAAATGAAAAGAGGCCTTCTCCTTTTATAGGCGCACTCTGCATTCTGCCCATTCTGTTCAAGAGTGTCTTTCCACCTCTTCTAATAAGCCTCACCAGTTTTTTCTTATTCCCGATTACTTGTCTCCCTCCTCTGCCCCTTCAGTTCCTCCCTCTTCTCCCTCTCCTACCTCTTTTCTCTTTGATAAGACTGCTTCCCTTTGTGCTTCTTTTTAACAACCTTTCGCTTCCCAACCCTCTTCTCCCTTTTATTCCTCCCCCTCCTCCACCCAACCAAACCTCTCGTTTCAACCTGGTCCTTTTTTCCTACCATCTATCTTTTCTTGACCGGACTTTTAAAGCCACCAGCCCATCCTCTTCCCCTCTGGACCCTTGGCCAGTGTGCTTAGTCTCTAGATTTGCACCCACCCTTTCCCATACCATTCTTCCTTTCCGTCATGCTAATCCTTCCACAGGATATGTCCCTCCCGCTTACAAACATACCATTAATTGCCCCTCACTTGGTTTGCAGCTTGTTGTGCTGTGATGGCTTATGTGCATCAGTGATGATGAGGGCTAAGCTATCGGTAGCTTAACTACTGGCAGGGTCTCCCCAGATGGACAGGTCTTAGCTGAGGTGCCAGACAGACAAACCATCCATCTGGGAAGCAGCAGAATGGGACGGTGTTGGCAGCGGAGGATCACATTTCTGTGACAACGGCAACACCACTAGAATTAAACTGCGCGGAAGAAAGGCCTGGCAATCTCCTTCTGTATCTTGCCATGAAAACCAAATGGGTAGTCACAACAAAACAAATTACACTATAGTGCTGGAAGATGAGAAACCAGGTTGGAAAGCACTCAATTGGCTACTGGGAAGGAACTGAAGACTTTTCAGAGTAAAGCCAGCATTTATGATGTAGCTGTGCATGAAATGAGTCAGAAACTGCAAAGATGTCTTAACATACTGGGACATGGAACTTACGAAGCATGAACCAAGGGAAGTTGAAAGTGGTCAAGAATGAAATGGAATATGTACAACTCAATCTGTTGGGTGTCAGTGAACTGAAATGGATAGGCATCAGGCACTTTGCATCTGATGATCATATGGTCTACTATGCTGGAAATGAAAGACAAAGAAGAAATGGTGCTGCATTTATAATTAAGAAGAAACTAGCAAGAACTGTAATGAAATGCAATGCAATCAGTGAACGCTTAATTTCTCTTCGTCTACGAGGAATGCCAATCAATACAATTATACTACAAGTATATGCCCCAACAAAAGCTGCAGAAGAGGATGAAGTTGATGAATTCCATAAACAAGTACAAGCTGAAATTGACAGAACGTGCAAATAGGATATCCTGATAGTCATGGGTGACTGGAACACAAAAATTGGCAACAAAGAAGGCGGCAAAGTGGTTGGAAAATATGGACTTGGCAACAGAAATGGAGAAAGACTGATAGAATTCTGAAAGACCAAGAATCTCAAACATCTTCTTCCAGCAACACAAATGGCGACTGTACACATGGACGTCACCCAATGGATTGTACAAAAATCAAATTGACAACATCTGTGGAAATCAACAATGGAAAAGCTCTATAACATCAACAAAGACAACACCTTGAGCTGACTGTGGTACAGATCACCAACTACTAGTATGTAAACTCAAGCTAAAGTTGAAAAAGAGCAAGTCACTTGTAAATATAGCAAAATATGACCCTGAGAATAACCACCAGAATTTAAAGACTGCCTGCAAAATTGATTTGCTGCTTTAGATACAAATGACAGAACTCCAGAAGAGTTTTGGGATGGCATCAAGAAGGTTGTGTTGCAAGAAAGTTTGAAGACTCTACAAAAAGGCCAAAATGGATGACCAAAGAAACTCTAAAAATTGCCCAGAAACGCAGAGAAGCAAAAGCTAGAGGAAAAAGAGAGGTAATCGCAGAACTCAGAGATTTCCAACTTGCAGAAAAACAAGGAAAGGAGAAGTACTATAATGACGCATGCAAGGAAATAGAAGCAGAAACTATTAGAGGAGGAACAAGATCGGTTTTCCTAAGGCTATGAGTGTTAAAGAAAAAATTCCAGCCTCGAATTGGAATGTTACAAGATGCTCAAGGGTCCATGCTGAATGATGCTGAAAGGATCAAGAAAAGGTGGAAAGATTAAATAGATCAATAGCCGTTTTAACCTGTTCATTATGATCAGGAACCATTGTTGATGAAAGTCGTCGAAACAGCATTGAAAGCCTTATCAAAGAACAAAGCACCAGGCATCGATGGCATTCCCATTGAAGTATTACAGCAACTGGATGAAGCTGTTATCATATTTACAAGGCTCTGCCAAGCAATTTTGAAGACATCATGGCCAATTGACTGGAAAAGATCTGTGTTTACACCTATACTAAAGAAAGGTGATCCCACTGACTATGGAAATTATCGCACAATCGCTCTGATTGCACATGCCAGCAAGATTCTACTCAAGATTATTCAGCAGATACTACAACCATACCTGGGTCGAGAACTGTCTGAAGTGCAAGCAGGGTTCAGGAAGGAACGAGGAATGAGAGACATCATTGCAGATGTGAGATGGATCCTTGAAAAGACTAAAAAATACCAAAAGGATATCTATATGTTTTATACTGACTACAGCACGGCTTTTGACTGTGCAAACCATGAGAAACTCTGGGACACATTAAGAGGCATGGGTATACCGGAACACCTGATCATTCTCTTGCACAAACCCAAGCTTTCTTTAGAAGCTCAGACAAGACTTTGACTTTCATGCTTTGGACACCTCAAATTCAGTGCCTCAAATTGAGCTTTTGAGCAGAGTTGAAACCAAACTGAGGTCTCAAGACAGTGGGAGGCTTGAGGGGAGGATTCAAATGAAGCAAGCTCAGCATGAAACAAACAGCTAAAGGCCAAAGATAGGTCTAACTTTCACATGATGGTGGTAAGTGACAACTGTACTGAGATGCACTCTTACCGAGTTGTTTTTAATCCAAACTCTGATAAATGTATATTACATTCAAACAGTTGGTGTGTGGGACAAGTATAAATATCTAGGCCTGCCATACCAGAATGCAAACCTCTTCCACTTAAAATCATATGACCTCCTAGTGGAATCTCTCCTGGAAGCCAGAAGGACACTGGTTATATTAACTGACAGACTGAAAGAAGACACTGTTAGCCTCTCAACATCCAAGCTATGAGGGCTAGATACTTGATGGAGGTGCATCCTCCAATCCTGCAATATGAGGGTTGGCAATACGTCTAACCGAATGGACTCCCTGATTGATAGGGGAACCATGGCTGCCAAGGCTGTAGGGTGCTATGAGTATCATGGCCCCACAGTTGTCCCTCAGTTTCAGAAGAGTTTTCACTATGAGAGGTATTGGAGGATGTGTACAGAAAACCCTCTCCCCAACTGAGGAAGGCAGGCATTTGAGGCTAGTCTGCCATGTGTCCCTATCCTGGAGCAGAACTGCTTGCTTGTTCTGCAGAGTGACAAGCAGATTTATCAAGGGGGTACTTCATTCCTGAAAGATTCTGAAAGATTAATTTTGTTGTTAAACATTTTGGGAACATACCCATTAATCTGTCATAGAGTTTAAACTAACATAGAGGGTTACGCATTGGCTAGTGAACATTAGAACAATACCTTACATGTGAACGTCAACAGTGGTCTCCAATAATCCAGCTTTAATATCAATGATGTAAGATAAGTAATTCTTGAGGTTGAGTAGTCCTGTTTGTTTCCATATACAATTGATCACATCAGTGGTTGGTTTCAAACAACTCTGAGTGATTCCCGGGTCCAGCCACGTTTTGACAGTGTATTGAATACAGGGCCGGTTTTTAAAAATAGTCATGCATACTACAGAGAGTCAAGTTGTCTTGATCTCTTATTCTCATAACAACTGCGACCTTTCAGCGCACGTACACAAAATAGTCTTTCCACAGATTGATACTATTTATTCACTCATACATGTCATTCTCCAATAGGATGTAGACATTGGAGTATATAAAGGCCTTTATTAAATTTTCCTTCGGTTTCATAGATGAACAGAATTTGTACACCTCATATACAAGACGTATACAAGTGAGTTGAACCCATTAGGTTAGTAGACCCAATGGTTTTGTTTATCAGAAGTGTCAGGTTAAAAAGGTTTTAAACATATTAAGTGCCTAATACTGCAGTGATTAGATCGTTGGTTTCAAATCATGTCGGGAGATCTCCGAGTCTAGTCAAGTCTCGATGGTACATTTCATATAGAGCTGGCACTAAAAATAGTCGTGCACACTATAGAGTTAGGTTGTATTGATTTCTAATTTACATGACAACAGCTATTTTACTAGATATTATTATTTATTATTATTTTTTTTTTACATGTCAGTTTTTAATGTTCTGTAGATATCAGAATACATTCAAGTTTTTAACAATTCTTTTCCAGTCTTATAGATGAACAGAATTTGTACAACCCATGTGCAAGACATATACAAATTGAGTTGAACTAATCAGGTCAGTAGACCAAATGGTTATGTCTAGCAAACATGTTAGGTTAGTAAGGTTCTATATTCAATAAGTGTTTAACACCGCAGTCATTGATACAACATCTAAGTAGCAACATTTTAAAGTTTGAGAGCAATCACAGCTATTATATTATATCATGGTGGGATTTATCAGTACCAAATTCCATATTCAATACATACAATTTGAATAGCGAATCTCCACGAGATATCTTATCAATACTATACAAGATAAATATTACACCTCGTTTTTATTTATTATCTTATTATTGGTTTAATTTTTTAATCTTTTCATTTTTATTAATTGTTATTATTACTCTTCATCCTCATATTGTATATTTATAATTCATTTATTCTGTTTGTCCATCACGGTCTTTTACCTCATGTCCTGCGTTTGTAGCTTTTTATATGGAGCATTCTGTGTTATCAATTAAGAATCTTAATATCAATGTATAGATGTCATTGTACTTAAGTACAAATTTTTAACGTTAAAAGATCACATCATATCATTATTTATATTTGTATATTTATTAATTTTTAGTCAAAAATATTTATTTGGTGTCTGACATTCATTTAACTATTTATTTATATGTATCTTAAAGTATATTATTGTTTGTCTTTAAGCCATATCCCCCCTGATGAAGGCGGTTACGCCGAAACGCGTTAGGGTTTTTACAAAAAAAGGTTCTTGAACATCCAAACCTTCGTCTCTTGCTCCTTGTGCATCCTGTGGCTAGTGCAAGACACGCTGCTCCTTGCTGTGTTTTTCCAGATTCTCAAGGCCACCTCCCTGTTCAGGGTCCACTCATGAAGCTGGAACATACAAATCAGCCTGTCTGCCAGGACTGTCTTCTCTAATCAGGTAAATGGCTACCTGGTTGTCTGTCTGAATCATTACAATGTGATTGACCAATCGATCTCTGAATGCCTTTAGGGCATTCTTAATTGCTCTCAGGAATTTGATCCGATAACTGATCTGATGGAGACTCCTGGTAGGACCTTAGACCCTAAGAGGAACCTGGAAGGGAATGGAGAATATCATAAGGAAAGAAATGGAGAATAAAACTAAGGATATTATAATGCCTCTGTATCATTCCATAGTGTGACCACACCTCATATATAGTGTGCAATTCTGGTCGCCATATCTTAAAAAAGGATATAGCGGAACTAGAAAAAGTACAGTGAAGAGTGACCAAAACGATAAAAGGGATGAAAGGATACCCCCATGAGGAAACGTTTAAAAGGTTAGGGCTCTTCAGCTTGGAAAAGAGACAGCTGAGGGGAGATATTATAGAGGTCTATAAAATAATGAGTGGAGTGGAAAAGTTAAATGTAGATTAGTTGTTTACTCCTTCAAGAAGTAGAAAGACTAGGGAACATGTAATGAAGCTGCAATGATGTTGGGGTGCAAAATCGCTCCATTCTCCTGCAAAATCAGAGTTGGTGCCTGGCCCAGATGTATTGGTTCTCAGATGGAGAGTTTGAGGGGAGGGAACCATGGTTACTGAAAGAAGTCAATAAGGAGCAATAAGAATCATCGTGCCTCTCTCCCTTTTGAGTTTCAAGATGATCTTCGCAATGAGAGATGTTGGAGGATATGCATACAGAACACCTTCCACCCCCAATCAAGAAGGAAGACATCCGAGGCTAGTTTCTTGTATGATCCTACTCTGGAACAGAACTGAGGTACCTGAGCATTCTGAGAAGTGGTAAAGAGATTTACCAAGGAGGTGCCCCACTCCTGGAAAAATGCAGAAAGCCACCTTCCTATCCCGGGTTCATTAATGACATTGAAGGACTCAACTCAGCCTGTCTACCAGAGTTCTGATTGCTTGGCAGATATGGTTCAGCTCCATCCCATGAGAGATGGCAAAGTTCCATAGTCTGATCTTTTTCCAACACAAGAGGTACAATCTTGTTTCTTCCTGCTTGTTGATATAGAATATTACAGTCAGTTTGAAGCATCACAATTTGGTTTGCTAACCAATCTCTGAAAGCATTTAGATTGCTTGCTTACTCTCAGTTCCAAGGTGGTGATCAGATAGATACTCTCTAGAAGGGACCAATTGCCTTGAGTGGAACCCATCAAGATGAGTTCCACGGCCCAGCTTGGATGCATCTGTCATGAGATGTTTTTGGTACAGTGGAATTTGGAAGAGTTGTTCCAAGGACATACTGGTGTGAAGAATCCATCAGGTGAGGGATTCCTGTAGTGGACGAGTGACATCAAGTATGTTGCTGAATTTTCCAATGGCTTGAGACTACTGAATACTCAGGGTCCACTGAGATCGCCTCATATGGAGAGGCGCTAAGGGTATGGTGTGAATTGTCGAGGCCACGTAGCCTAACATTCTGAACATGGCATGAGCTGATATCTGCTGGTTCTCTTGAATCTTCCATGCTATCAGTCAGGATAGTCTGTCGTGCAGGAGGAAGCTTTTTGTTAGAGTTGTGTCTAGCAGGGTTCCTATAAATTCCAATTGTTGTGATGGGCTGAGATGAGACTTGGGATAACCGATGACAAACCCTAGTAGTTCTAGCACCAGGATTGTAACTTATACTGATTTTAAAGTCTCTTCCAAAGCAATGCTCTTGAGTAGGTGATTGCCCAAATAAGGAAACACATGAACCTTTTGAACTGTTCACATAATTTAAGTTCTTCAGATCATAATTTCTCAAATTCTAGCATCACTATGTAGCTGCAGCTAAATTTCTAATTGTCTCTTTTCTTGGAATGGAGAGGATATGACACCACTCTGGTTCAGGCTGTTCTCCATCTCATGGCGCCATTGCATAACCCCATCCCAAGATTTAAAAAAAGATACAATGATCTTGAAGGGAGAACTTCTAAACTTCTCTGTATTTGCAAATTCCAGTGTAAGATTTTTAATAAAATATAGGTACTTCACCATTAAAACATCTCAAAATTATGATAGGTAAGCTTCCTCCCAAAAAATATCCCTAAACTCTGATATTTTTGAAAGAGCATTAGTGCTACATTTTCCCTTGTTTTGAACATGACTTTTTCCTTTCTCCTTTAGAGGGTATTTTTAAAAGGCATTTTGCAGCTAAAACAGCATTTTCCCAGCAGAAAAGGCCTTTTTTTAAAGCTGCCTGGAGTATATGCACTCAAACCTATGAGCATACATGCATACTGTACATTCTATATACACATTTTATCAGACCTAGGTGAAGCAGATCTCAGAGACAGGGTTTGGACTTACATACTAGATAATATGCTTGTATGCATGCAAAAAATAAAACAGGTAATTAGCGTGTGCCATACTCAAATTACAAATGTCTGTATGTGTACTTACCATGGGGTAACTTTCAAAAGGAAAGTAAACTCATAGAAAATGGCGATAACGTATATGCATAATTGCTGCACCGGTTAGGAGGTTTATTACAAAATTATCCTTATTAGGTCTGTAGTTGATGAAAACCAATAGCAATGTAACTTCTGTCTTATGTATCCCAGACATTATACACACTATCAATTCTTCAAATATATGAAATAACCTGAATGAGATCACTGTTCACTTATATGATCTCTTTTTCGTAGGTGTAAGAAAATATACATAACACTGAAATGGCTAAGTCAAATCACGATTAAGATAAAAAAGGTAAAGAAACAAGCAAGCAATTCATTTTTAAAATCAAATTTAATGAAATTTAGAAAAGATAAACATCTCTACTGCAAAATACATCAACTAAATGTCCACAAATCTGATTTACATTTATTTGCAGCATTCATCAAACATGCAGGCTTAAATTCAATAATGCAATTTTGCAACATTTTTGGACTACAGATATTCTGGACTTCTCTGTAGTCCAAAATATTAGAAATGGTGACCTAATTGAGAAAAGAGATGCATGAAGGCAGCATTAAAACAAGTTGTGTGTGCATAGGTGGAATAACATTTGATAAAACCGTAACAAAAAGAAAAATAGAGAAACATATGTTGATAATTTACAAAGATACCGACTGGACTGGATTCATATGGAAAACACACATCTGATTGACCCCTCTTCCTTACCAACTTGGGCCTTTTGCCATTAACTGCTCAGCTTAACATTACTTGGCAAAGAAAGGCTGCTTTCGTAATTACAATGGACATAGTAAAGTTCTGATAGCTCTCACACAAGGGTTAAAGGAAAAAAATACAGACTGCACTGAAAAATGAGGTACATTTGTCTCTGTCTTCTTGCCAAACTGGGGAAAATGCATTTCACAAACAATACTGATTACAACATTATTCTGGACAGAGGATTTATCTGTTTGTCCTCTTTCTAAAAAAGGTAACTTTCGCCCTCAGCCTTTTATTCCCCATCTAACAAAATCACAACCTATAGTACTAGTCAAATACTGCACTTAAAATTAAGTAAAGAAATATTTTGAGTACAAAATCCATTTTAATATATCATGGTACGCCCCCTACGCCCCCCCCCCCTCGATTTTAAATATCCAATGTAAAATGGGAAGCTGATGTGACAGCACTAGGAAACCATGAAACAGTCTGGCCAATTAATCACATTTCTCTGCTTTCCCCAGATAAATCTATTACTTTCTCTCAGTCATGCTGATCTGTCTATGCAAATTGCAAAGTCAATGTGAGTACATACTGCTTTGATCATGTTCATCTCAGTCCCTCCAGTTTGCAGGATTCTGTGGGGTGTGGGCAGGGGCGGCCCAAGGGGGGTGCGGGGCCATGTGCGAAGACTCGGTGCGGGGCCTCATTTGCATAAGTGACCTTATTTGCATAAATATTTGCATAATGTTACCATACACTAACTTTTAGTAAACATGTCTCTTAATGAGTGTATGGCTAAAGAAAGACTAAAAGATTTCTACATTACTATAATCCAGTGCCAACCTCCAGGCACATTAGGAACTACTACAAACGCTGCCCATTTAGAACCCATAGAAAACCCGCCATATCCTGACAGCATTACCAGGACTCACAAAGCACCATACCCTACCTATCAAAAGGCAACACTGCAAATATTAAACCAATACATTTCAGAGAATACTGGGGAAAGAGAACAAGTGGCAATGTCAAATAGGAATTACATAAACAGAATACCTCAGCTCAGTTACACATGCAGAACATAGACCATCACCAAACAAGGAATCACAATTTAGAAACAGGAAGGCAATAATTAAACTGGGAACCCCAAAAGCCAAACTTGGAATGTACAACACTGTAGATATAAAACTATAAATTAATTTCCTCTTGTACCAAACAAAGCACAGACGTTAATGATGCACATTTCCCAGAGCTTTCATATTCCAGTTAATAAATTCAAAATAAAGAGATATCTTTCTACCTTTTGTGCATTTTTTTCAGTTGCAATTGGTCCAGCCACTTTCTTCTGGTTTCTTCATGTTTTCTGCTAACTCTCCATCATCTACTGTCCATTTGTCCTTTCTTCTCTCTTCTAGTTTTTTTCCATTCTCTCTCTACATCTGCTTTAACATACTAATCTTTCTCCTTTTGCTCTTTCCTCATTCCTATTTCATCCATCAAATTTTACCCCTCCATCCTCAATCCCCACTTACTCTCCCAATACCCGGCCAATTATAGATTTTTCATCCCTCCCACACAAAATATTTTTCCCCTCTCCATTTTACTCTCCCAGCCCCATCCCATTCTAATCCTCCCCCAACATCAGCTCCCTTCTAGTTCCAGTCTCACCCAGCATCCATTCCCTTCTAGTCCCTGCATCAGCCCATTTCCAGTCCTAGCCCCCCATCAGCCCATTTCCAGTCCTAGCTCCCCCATCCATTTCCAGTCTGAGTCCCTTCATCAGCTCATTTCCAATCCGAGCCCCCCCATCAGCCCATTTCTAGTCATTTCCTAGCCCCATCATCAGCCCATGTCAAATCATAGCTCCCCTCCACTCAGCCCAATTCCAGTCCAAGCCCCCCCATGAGCCTACTTCCAGTTCTAGCCCCTCCATGAGTCCATTTCAATTCAAGCCCCCACCACAGCCCATTTCCAATCTTAGCTCCCCCCAACAGCCCATTTCCAGTCCTATCCTAGCTGCTCCATCAGCCCATTTTCAGTCCTAGCTCCCTTCCCTCACAGCCCATTTCCATTCCAAGCCCCCTCCCCATCAGCTATTTGCAGTTCAAGCCTCCCCTTCGCTCAGCCCATTTCCAGTCCTAGCAACCCCCCAACCCATTACCAGTCCTAGCACCCTGTCAACCAACTTCCAGTCCTAACCCCCCATCACCCCATTTTCAGTTTAAGCCCCCCATAACCCATTACCAGTCCTAACCCCCCATCAGCCCACTTTCAGTCCTAACCCCATCAGCCCATTTCCAGTCAGCCCCCCATAGCCCATTGCCAGTCCTAAACCCCCCATCAGCCCACAGCCCATTACCAGTCCTAACCACATCAGGCCACCTCGTCCTAACCCCTCCCCATCAGCCCATTTCCTGTCCTAGCCCCCCCATAGCACATAATCAGTCCTAACCCCCCCATAGCCCATTACCAGTCCTAACCCCCCATCACCCCATTTCCAGACAGCCCCATCAGCCCACAGCCCATTGCCAGTCTTTACCCCCCCATCGCCCATTACCCGTCCTAACCCCCCCATCAGCCCACAGCCCATTCCCAGTCTTAACCCCCCCATAGCCCATTACCAGTCCTAACCACCCCATCAGCCCACAGCCCATTACCAGTCTTAACCCCCCATAGCCCATTATCAGTCCTAACCCCCCATCACCACATTTCCAGACAGCCCCCATCAGCCCACAGCCCATTGCCAGTATTAACCCCCCCCCATAGCCCATTACCAGTCCTAACCCCCCCATCAGCCCACAGCCCATTACCAGTCTTAACCCCCCCCCATCAGCCCACAGCCAATCCTAACCCCCCCCATCAGCTCACAGCCCACTGCCAGTCCTAACCCCCCCCCCCATCGGCTCATGGAAATTAAAATTAAAAAAAAGCTGGCCGCTGCTGCCGCGGCAGCATGGAGTGTCCCGCGGGGCCCCCTCTGCCCGGCTGAACTCTCCCGGCACGGCTGAAGCCCTCTGCTCCGGCTTGCAGATACGCGAAGGGAGAGTGTCTCCCTCGCGTCTCTGTTAAGCCCGCAGGGGCCCCTGCGGGCTTAACAGAGACGCGAGGGAGACACTCTCCCTTCGCGTATCTGCAAGCCGGAGCAGAGGGCTTCAGCCGCGCCGGGAGAGTTCAGCCGGGCAGAGGGGGCTCCGCGGGACACTCCATGCTGCCGCCGCGGCAGCGGCCCGTTTTTTTTTTTTTAATTTCATTTTTAAAAAAAGCAGAATGTTCTTTGCGTGGGGCCCCCTGAAACGCGGGCCCTGTTTAAAAAACATTCTTGCTCAATGGACGGGCCGGCCCTGGGTGTGGGATAATTTTTCACATACTATGACACTAATGAACCTTACTCCTAAGCCAGAGTATGTTAACTATGATCTTAAGTCCTCAAATTTGCTATTAGTGTTCACTTTAGTACTTGCAGTGTGACAAAGAAGGTTCCTTCTGGAGATCCTAGGACATGACTGCATATTTCTTTAAAATTGTGTGTCCCCCTCTTGGTGGCTCAGTTACATGTTTGTTTTTGGCCGATACCGTTGTACGATAACATAGCTCTACCTTTTTTGCCTCTGCCTAGGTCTTGAATTTCTTTTTTGTTCATTTTTGTCCTGAACTTGTATCTGGTTCACTGCCTCTCATATTGTAAACGGCTATGATGCTTTTGCCCTAGCAGTATATAAAAACTGAAAATAAATAAATATGTAAAGGCGATCTATCAAGATGTGCTTACAAATACATTTTAACCAAGACAGTGGTGCCCAATACAGTTAGGAATACGTCTATCTTTTTGCCACATTTCCTTGGCTTCTGATTGCATTCATTAGTAGCTGAGGATTTTTCTTTGCTTAGAAAGCATAGTTACTCACCTGTAACAAGTGTTCTTCAGGGACAGCAGGAATCAGTCCTCACATATGGGTGACATCGGCACCGACGGAGCCTGCGTGGAGCATTTCCCCAGCTTTCAAAGAAAGCCTTTGGGAATGCTACCATGCATGCATGGTCCACTTCCTGCCCAAGGGTGCCATCTTGCTAAGTCAGATGACATAACTTAGGCAAAGGACAAAAAGGTAAAGGAGGCAACTCCAAGGGGAGGAAGGAGGGTTGTGAGGACTGATTCCTGCTGTCTCTGGAGAACATCTGTTACAGGTGAGTAAAGCATAGTTACTCACCTGTAACAGGTGATCTCTGGGAACAGCAGGAATTTAGTCTTTACATATGGTATCGTCGGTACCGACGGAGCCTGCGCGGGAACGCTCCCCAGCGTCCAATTAGAAAGCTTTTGGGAGTATCCCACAGCGCCTGCGTGCTGCCTTCCCGCCTTTCCCAACTGCCTCTCTCCAGTTGAGTTTTAAAGCTGAGAAAGAGAGAGAGAGGGAAAGAGAAAGAGATAGAGAGATACAACTCCTAGGGGAGGTGGGTGGGTTGTGAAGACTAAATTCCTGCTGTTCCCGGAGATCATCTGTACAGGTGAGTAACTATGCTATCTCCAGGAAGAAGCAGGAATATAGTCTTCACATATGGGGACTCCCTAGCTTTATATGCCAGGGAGAAACCCCAGAAGTTGTGTGTCCCTGAGAAAGGGCTTCACTTCCCCCCATGGATCTCTGGCATCCAACCAGGGATGGTGGGTAGGAGTTGATTAGGTAAAAAACAGGTGTTGGAGAACAGCCTGACCAAACAAGGCATCCCGGCAGGAGTCCTTGTCCAAGCAGTAATGGGCTGTGAAGGTATGAACGGAGGCCCAGGTGGCGGCTCGACAGATGTCGTCGATAGACACAGAGTGTAGATGAGCCATTGAAGCTGCCATGAATCTCACATTGTGAGCTGTGATATGGCCCTCCAGAGGAAGATTCTTACTCTGATAGGCAAAGGAAATACACTGAGCAATCCAGTTTGACAGTGTTCTTTTGGAGACTGGAAGTCCCAAATGAGAAGGATCAAAAGCAACAAAGAGTTGAGAGGACTTTCTATGTTGCTGTGTTCTTTGCAAGTAAAAGGCTAGAGCTCTTTTACAGTCCAAAGTATGAAGATTCCTTTCTGCATTTGATGCATGAGGCCTTGGAAAGAACACAGGTAGGTAGACCGCTTGGTTTAGATGAAAAGGCGAGACCACCTTTGGCATAAAGTGTGGATGAGTCCTAAGGACTACCTTGTCATGATGGAACCTTGTATAAGGTGGATCAGCCACTAGTGCTTGCAACTCACTGAAGCGACGTGCTGATGTGATTGCAGTGAGAAAAATAACCTTCCAAGAAAGGAATTTCAATGAGATAGTAGCTAAGGGTTCGAAATGTGGCTTCATGAGCTGACCAAGAACCAAGTTTAAGTCCCATGCCACAGGTGGTGGCCTAATGGGAGGCTTAGTTAGCAGAAGGCCTCTCATAAATCTTGCTATAAGAGGATGGGAGGAAATAGGTTGTCCATTTAGAGGCTTGAAAAAAGCTGCAATAACACTCAAATGGACTCTCACTGAGTTAGTCTTAAGTCCTTCATTGGATAAATGAAGGAGATACGCCAGTAATGATTCCAGAGGTACCGCAAGGGGGATAAGACCCTTCTGCGAACACCATATGGTAAACCTTTTCCACTTGAAAGCATAAGAGCGTCTTGTGAAAGGCTTCCTGGAAGCATAAAGGATATCCTTTACTTGCTGAGGGAGGTTAAGACCATGGAGATCTAGGCCTTCAGCAACCAAGCCCTGAGATGCAGAGACTGGGGATTAGGATGCCACAACATTCTATTCTCCTGAGATAGGAGATCTGGAGCAGATCCTAACTCCAGGGAGGGAGCTTGAGAGAGATGTAGAAGCAGAGGTTACCGAACTTGCCGAGGCCAATGTGGAGCTATGAGAATCATACGGCCTCTGTCTCTCTGAAGCTTGAATAGGGTCCTGTGAATTAGGGAAATGGGTGGAAAGGCATAAAGGAAGTCTTGGCCCCAGTGAAGTAGGAAAGCATCCTTGGCCTGAGAGTCCTGAGCCGGGATTCTGCAACAGAACCGGGGAAGTTTGGCATTCAACAGACTTGCAAAGAGGTCTATGTCCAGGGTGCCCCAAATTTGAAAACATCTTGTGTCTGATCACCTGGTCTACATGTAGAGACCATTCGTGTGGAAGCAGAACTCGACTGAGTCTGTCTGCCCAAGAGTTTTGTATGCCTGGAAGATACACTGCCAGGAGATGAATCTGATGCTCTCTGGCGAGGGCCCACAGTCGCAAAGCTTCGTTGCAAAGCGACAGAGAGCCTGTTCCTCCCTGCTTGTTCACATAGAACATGGCTACTTGGTTGTGCGTGTGAATAAGGACTGTCTTGCAGCTGAGCAGAGTGTGGAACACTCGAAGAGCAAGGAAGATTGCTCTGAGCTCCAAGAGATTGATATGTAGTCCAAGTGCCTTGGGTGGAGAGGTCTTGCAGATGAGCTCCCCAACCCATTGGTGAAGCATCTGTTGTGAGAGTTGCCTGGGGTAAGGGTTGCTGAAAAGGGGACCCCAGCAACAGGTTCTGAGTGGACTGCCACCATTGGAGGAACAAAATAAGGTGATTTGTGTTTGCTATTTTGTCTGACAGGCACCCTGATGCCTGAGTCCACTGAGTGGATAAAGTCCACTGGGCGGCTCTCATATGGAGGCGAGCAAAGGAACCACAAGCACGGTAGATGCCATGTGGCCTAGTAGTTGTAGCATTTCTCGGGCAGTGAGATGAGGCTTTAGCACTGCTTGAGAAGCTAATTGCACTATGCGAAGGCAACAGGCCTGGGGAAGATAGGTCCTTGCCTTTTTGGTATCCAGAAAAGCTCCTATGAATTCTAGAGACTGAGTGGGAGTTAGACTGGATTTTGGGACATTTATGACAAGACCCAAATACTGAAGGATACGCATTGTGCAAGATAAGGAGGTCCTGGCCTCTGACTGTGATGGGGCTCGAATGAGCCAGTCGTCTAAGTAGGGGAAGACGAATATCCCTAGAGTGCGGAGAAATGCTGCTACCACAGCCATGCATTTCGTGAACATTCTTGGTGCTGAGGCCAGGCCGAAAGGAAGCACCCTGTATTGGTAGTGCTTTCCCTGAAAAAGGAACCGAAGGAACTTTCTGTGAGATGGATGGATGAGAACATGAGTGTACGCATCCTTGAGATCTAGAGAACCAAGATCTAGCCAAGCCTGACTCTGAAGGTATGGCAGCAGAGTTCCTAGAGAAACCATCTTGAATTTCTCCTTGAACAGGAATTTGTTCAATTCTCTGAGGTCTAAAATAGGTCTGTGTCCTCCTGTTTTCTTTGGGATAAGGAAATAGGGGGAGTAAAGCCCTGTACCCTGTTGAGGAATGGGTACTTCTTCTATTGCCCCTTGGGCAAGAAGTATAGTGACCTCTTGATCTAATAGGTTGATAAGAGAGGTCTGAGAATTGAACTGTCTTACCATTGTGGGAGGGGGCATGCTCGAAAAATGGAGCTTGTACCCCTCTTTTATGATGGAGAGTGTCCAATGCTCTGCTGTTATCTGCCCCCATCTGGGGGCAAAGTGACACAACCTTACTGGAATGGTGGAAGGCTCTGGTCCATTGAGAGCCAGGAAGGCTAAGTTCTCTAGATGAAAGTCAAAGGCCTTGTGGAGGCTGAGACTGCTGAGACGGTTGAGGCTTAGCAGTCTTTGCTTTCCTTTGTTTGGGTGGTTGCTGACCTTTCCGGACAGGTTGAACTGCAGAGTGTCCCTGCTGGGAATAAGCAAGATAAAACCTCTTCTTTTTGGAAAAGAATGTTTTTTTGAAAGATTTTTTTCTTGCAGGATCAGCTGTGGCCTTGGATAATCTATCCAAGGTGGAGTTGTCAGCATCCAACTCTGGCTTTTTTTTGCCAATCTTTGCCAAACAGGTTCTCACCAGTACAAGGAATATTGCCCAATCTGTCTTGTACCCAGAGCTCCAAATCAGATGCCTGGAGCCTGGCAATTCTACGTGCACCTATGGCAATGGCAGAGGTTCTGCTTATGCACTCAAAACAGTCAAAAGCTACACAATTGACAAATTTAGAAACATCCTGGGCATGTTTGACCAATGTGAGAAAATCCTGTCTTCTATCCTCAGGAAGAAGAGGGCTCAAAACCTCTAAATCGCCTGTGATTTCCTTTAGGAACATTCCCATTTATAAAATATAGGAACTGATCCTGGCAGAAAGCATGGAAGCTTGGAAAGTACGACGTCCAAAAGCATCCAAAGTTCTGCACTCACGTCCTGGAGGATTAGAGGCATGCCTTTTTGCACTCCTGAACCTTCTCATAGCTGATTGCACTACAATAGAGTGGTGAGGAAGCTGAATCTTCTGGAAACCAGGGCAAGGAGGGACTCGATACATAGTATCCAGTCTACGAGAGTGAGGAGAGGTGGTAAGAGGCGTCTCCCACATTCTTAGTATGAGATCATGCAAGATCTCATGGATGGGTAAAGTAGCTGCCTCCTTAGGAGCTTTGGGATACTGTAAAATTTCCAACTCCTTTGTTCTGGGCTCTGTTTCAGGAGCCACAGTAATGGAGAGACCTCGAGCCACCTCCCTGATGAAGTCCTGAAAGGAAATATCCTCTGGAGGAGACATCCTGCTTTTAGGGGAGGAAGGCTCCTCTGGGAGAAGCATTCCCATACCGACAGAACTGTCAGAATCCTCAGATTCTTCTGAGGACTCAAAGTACCTTCTGTCCGGATGCTCTTGAAGAGCCCGATACCCGTACCGACCAAAGTCGGTACCGGTGTATCGGTACCGGAGGGCATCGCATGACTGGGTGCCGACAATGCTGACACCGATGTCGATGCTGTCGGTACCGGTACCGATACCGGTGTTGGTTGAATTGTCTGACACGGTTCCGAGGGTGTCGCTGCTGCAAGGAGAACCCTCAGACTGCGTTCAATAGCCAGGAACCTCTGGTCTATCGACGCTGCCGATGCCTGGATGTCGGTACAGGAGAAAACAGCCGGTACCCCAGAGTATGGCACCAGTAGTTCTGCCAAGGTTGAGACCTCGAGAACGTCCTGGTGCCCCGATAATGTTTTGGAAGCCGAAGCCTCCTGCTGGGGCAATTTTGCTGGTGCAGAATCCTCAAGGGCAACGCCAGAGGCATCTCGATGCTTAGAAGGAGATCTACCCTTTGAGGACCGGCTAGACTTGTGTTTAGTTACCTGAGATCCACGGGAGGAAGAGGAAGCCCTGGAAGACGTTGATGCCACCGAGGCTGCATCGGAGGGAAACAGGGTACTGAGCTTAGCAGCTCGGTTCTGCCAACCTCTTTTGGACATCATGGCACAGGCCATACATTCCGTGATGGAGTGGTCAGAACCTAAACATTTAAGGCACCACTCATGGGTGTCGGTGACGGAGATGGTACCGCCACACTTGGTGCACTTTTTGAAACCCGAAGCAGGTTTTTCCATTGTGGAGGAATTTTGGGCCTAGGGCCCAAAATGGCGCATGCACGTGGAAAAAAGAACTAAGTATATATGTAGGTTTTTTTTAAAGAAAAGAAAAAAAGAAAGAAGAACTGGCGGTACCGGTAAAGTGTCGAGGAAGGTAGACGCGACCACAAAAAAGAAGGGAATAAGGAAAAAGTTTCTGCGGTGACAGGAACGACGACCTGCTGGCTCCGCAGAAAACGAAGAACTGGAGAGAGGCAGTTGGGAAAGACGGGAAGGCAGCACGCAGGCGCAGTGGGATGCTCCCAAAAGCTTTCTAATTGGACGCTGGGGAGCCTCCACCGTCCTGTCCCTGAGAGTTCTGTGGCAAGGCCTGGTGGAGGAGAGGCTGTGGTGGCTCTCTGAGGAAGAAGTCTGGAGGGTTCCTGCTGCAGATGGAGTAAGTACCCCTCCTGCACCACCTGCAGAACCTACTGGTCTGTAGTGATGCTGGCCCATCTGTGGGTGAAAGAAGCCAGTCGATCCCCTGTGGGCTGAGATGGGATTCTCAGGGGAGGGGAGGTCCAGCCCAGGGAGTCAAAAGCTTCCTCCTGGTTGGGTGGGAGCTGGTGTCTGGGGCTTCGGAGCCATGGGCTTCCTAGGCCAGTGTCCCTTACCTTTTGTCTGTGAGGCCTGGTGGGGCTGCCCTGAGTAGGGCTGGTAGTGGCCAGCCCGGGAGTAGCCCTTTTTCCTCAGAAAAAGGGCTTCATCCCTGAGGATTTTTTCCTTGGGAGAGCAAAGGTCTTTTTGGACAGCCTCTGCCAGGTCAGTACCTCGGCCTCAATCTTCGTGGAATTATCAGGCATCGGTTTCCCAAATAGGTTCTCACCATTGCAGATGACATCCAGGAGCTTCTCCTATACAGACTGCTCTAAGTCCAAGGTCTGAAGCCATTCCTGGTAATGGGCACCGATGCCTGAGGCTGCAATCCTGGCCGCAGACTCGAACCCATCGTAAGCGGCCCGGGAGAGAAATTTGGAACAGTCCTGGATTCCTGCTGATAGGGACTGGAACATCTGCAGAGGTTCCCCAGCGAGAACCCTGAAAGTTCCTGCATCAGGCATTTAAGGAACATTCCAATGTACAATTCGTATGCCTGTATTCGGCACCCGAGCATAGCGCCGTAGTAGCACTTGCGCCCCATGGCGTTGAGGGCCTGGGCTTCCCTGCTGGGGAGGGGGGGGGACTGAAGAGTAGGTCTTTTGATTCTTCAGTTTTTGCATGGAGGACTCAACCAACATCGAGTTGTCGGGGAGCTGTGGCTTATGGAACCCGGGGCCCTTCTGGACGCAACAGATGGCGTCCAGATGCCAACTGACCACCGGCACTGAAGCCGGGGACTCACACATCCAGAGGAGCAATCTCTCGAGGATGAGTGGAACTGGCACCATGAGAGACTCCTTGAAAGGGGACTCATATTGTAGGATCTCGAGCGTCTCGGTGCACGGGTCCTCCTCAGACTCCGTCTGGATCGAAAGAGCCCGGGCCATGTCTCGAACGAAGTCATGAAAGGCCACGTTCTCAGGCGAGGAGTAGTGCCGAGGCTCTGGGGGAGACAGCTTGGAGAGGACGTCCCGCTGTCAGGAGGTCTCTGAGGAGGCCTCTTCCTCTGTCTCCCAGTCGGAGTCCGAGGGCATGGAGGAGTCAGCCCTGGGGGCAACTTTGAGGAAACAGACCCCCCCGGAAGACCTAGGGTTGGACATTTGCTGGAGAGGACAGGAACCCTGAGGAGTGTGACACTTGCAGGAGAGGACTTACCGAAGGCTGGTGGTGCTTGGTGCCAGGTTTGACACCCGGAGGATCCCCTGAGGTCGGGGGGCCCGGTGTCAAGGCTGATGATGCTGGGGGAGCCGAGATCAATGCCCGCTGCAGGGCCAAGATGTAGGAGAGGCCCTGCTCCATGGCCGCCATGCGGGACTCTAGGCCCAATGGCTGTGCATAAGAACATAAGATATAACATACTGGGTCAGACCAAGATCCATCAAGCCCAGTATCCTGTTTCCAACAGTGGTCAATCTAGGTCATAAGTACCTAGCAGTTTCCCCAAAAGACACAGGTTCCTCAATGCTTGTATTGGGTCAAATAGTGATATCCCGGGTCCCTTTTAATAATGGCTTATGGACCTTTCCTCCAGGAACTTGTCCAAACCTTTTTTAAACCCAGCTACACTACAGAGTAGTTACCTATAACAGGTGTTCTCCAGGAGCAGCAGGAATCAGTCCTCACATATGGGTGATGTCAGCGCCGACGGAGCCCTCATGCAGAGCATTTCCCCAGCTTTCAAAGAAAGCCTTTGGGAATGCAGCGCACATGCGCGGTCCCCTTCCCGCCCAAGGGTGCCATCTTGCTCAGTCTGATGACATAGCTAAAAGACAGCAAAAATCAAAATAAAGTATATGACTGCAACTCAAGGGGAGGAGGGAGGGTCATGAGGACTGTTTCCTGCTGCTCCTGGAGAACATCTGTTAAAGGTGAGTAACTACTCTTTCTCCAGGACCAAGCAGGAAGTCAGTCCTCACGTATGGGACTCCCTAGCTTCAGGCTACCGGGAACCCAAGCTGAAAAATAAGCTCCCTCTAGAGCGTCAGCATCCGTGAAAGAATCCTTTCTGAGAACGCCCCCGTACGGGAGCCCAACACAAGGGCCGGAGGGTAGGAGTTGCCTAAACCTCAAAGAGATTACGGAGTACCGCCTGTCCGAAAGCACTGTCCCTACGGGACTCCATCTCGAGGCAGTAGTGAGCCGCAAAAGTCTGGCTTGAAGACCAGGAAGCGGCCCGGCAGATGTCTGCCAATGGAACAGAGCGGAAGTGGGCTACTGACGCGGCCTTCGCCCTGACACGGTGGGCCGTGACTCGACCCTGCAAGGAGAGGCCGGCTGCCCTGTACACCCAGGCAATACAATCCGCTACCCAAAGGGACAACCTACGCTTGGAGACAGGCAACCCCAGTTTATTAGGGTCAAAAGATACGAAGAGCTGAGCAGCCCTTCGATGCCCCTGCATACGGTCTATGTAAAAGGACAACACCCTTCTACAGTCCAGGATATGCAGGACTGTTTCAGCCCGGCTGGCATGCGGCCTGGGGAAGAATGTTGGAAGAACCACCTCCTGATTCAGGTGGAAGGAGGAGACAACCTTCGGAAGGAACTTAGGGTGAGTCCGCAAGACTACCCTGTTCTTATAGAACCGTGTTTACGGTCTATCAGAAACCAGAGCTTGTAGTTCACTCACACGCCTGGCCGAGGTAAGAGCCACCAAGAACAAGGCCTTCCAGGAAAGGAAGCGTAAAGGACAGGTAGCCATCGGCTCAAACGGTGGGCAAGTAAGTTGTTGCAAGACCACATTTAAATCCCACTCAGGGGCTGGTGGACGGATCGGAGGCTGGAGCAGAAGCAGGCCTCTGAGGAAACGGGACACCAAGGGGTGGCCCGACAGATTGGCCCTCTACCTGTGAGTGGTGTGCCGATAGAGCACTGAGGTGGACCCGAACAGAGTTGGATTTAAGGCCTAGGTCCGAGAGGTGGAGCAGGTGGTACTGCAGCACCACTGGAACCAGGCACGAAAAAGGATCCTCCCGGCGCTGAGCACAGCAGGTGGAGAACCTACGCCACTTGGGGGCATAAGATTTCCAGGTGGATTGCCTCCAAGAGGCCAAAACCACCTCTTCCACTTCCTTAGGAAGAAGTAAAGGGGCTAGAACTACCCTTTCAGCAGCCAGGCCATCAGATTGAGGGATTTGAGGTTGGGGTGCAGGAGAGACCCCTGATTCTGAGACAGGAGATCGGGTTGCACACCCAGAGGGAGTGGAGTGTCCACCGCCAACTGTAGCAGGAGGGGAAACCACGGTTGCCTCGGCCATCTGGGGGCTACCAGAATCACCGAGGCCTTGTCCTGAAGAACCTTGAACAAGGTTCGGGCCACTAGAGGCGTGGGGGGAAACGCATACAGTAGGCCCATAGACCAAGAGATAAGAAACGCATCTGCTGCTATTCGCAGAGGATGCGGTTGCCTGGAACAGAATCTGGGTAGCTGACGGTTCAGTGGACTCGCAAAGAGATCGATGGTTGGAAGACCCCATCTTAGAAAGACCCCTTGGACCACCAAAGGATTCAACTGTCATTCGTGAGGCTGCAGAATCCTGCTCAATCTGTCTGCCAGGCAATTTTCCTGGTCAGGCAGATAAACTGCCTTGAGAAACATGTTGTGTTTGATTGCCAAGGAGCACAGGGCCTGTGCCTCCTGACACAGAAGTATGGAGCCTGTGCCCCCTTGCTTGTTCACGTAGAACATTGCCACTTGATTGTCTGAACATTGGCAAGACAGACTGGTGAGAGAGGACATGAGAGAAAGTCTGTAGAGCTAAGTGGATAGCTCGCAACTCCAAAAGATTGATCTGCTGCGTGGACTCCCAAGGAAACCAGAGGCCCTGAGTGCAAGCCCCCTGGCAATGTGCATCCCAGCCCTGAAGAGAAGCATCGGTTGTCAGCACCTATGTGTGAGGAGGGGCCTGAAAAGGCACCCCCTGGACCAGGTTCAGGAGATGCAGCCACCACCGTATGGAGGTTGCCAGCAGTTTGGACACCCTTATCTTGTCTTTCAAGTCGCCTGTGGCTTGCACCCACTGAGCTCTGAGGCACCATTGAGCAGGTCGCATGTGCAGGCGGGCATTCGGAGTTACATGGACCGTGGATGTCATGTGGCCCAAGAGCTTTAGGAAGTTTCTGGCGGAGACCAGAGAACCACTCTGGAACTGTTTTGCCAAAGCCATCAGTCTGTGGGCCCTGTTCTCGGGCAGATAAGCCTTCGTCTGGAGGGTATCCAATCTTGCCCCATGAACTCCATGCCCTGTAAGGGGAGCAAAGTGGACTTTGCGAAGTTTATGACAAAGCCTAGATGCTGAAGAAGAGAAACAGTGTGAAGGGTGGCCTCCTGTGGAGACTGACCCCTGATGAGCCAGTCATCCAGGTATGGGAAGGCTCGAGGCTCCTCCTCGGGATCCGCAGGAAAGGCCAAGGCTTTGGCCATGTCCCGCACGAAGTCAGAGAACCGGGTATCCTCCGGTGGAGATCTCCTCCGAGGCTTGGACTCCGGTGAGTCTGATGGGACACACCAGGCCGGAAAGTGTCCGGGGGACTCCTCGCCCTTCGTCTCCCACTCTGACCCCTCCAAGGAGGAATCGAGCGACTCCGGCCGGGCGGGCACCGACGCCATCTGCCCCGATGCCGAGGGCACCGGCGTCGACGACCTCAGCCCTGAGTGGGAGGCCGAGGGGGACCTTGGCCGAGGATCGACTAGAGACCGCATCGACTCGAAGATCGGCTCGGTCTCCGCTGTTGACTTGGACTTCGAGGTCCCGGTGGTCGGGGCAGATGCACCGATGAAACCGGCAATCAGTACCCGCTGCTGCTCCATGAAGTCACAATTACAAAAACAAAACACTCAACACGAGAAATTCCAATCAAAAGAAGAGTGAATAATCAAAATATGAGCATGAGATTAAATAAAGACCTAAACAAATTTTTTGTCGGAAGATCAGCCATGAGGTTGATAACCTCCCGCAGCTGTTACTTCCATTTTAATCAATTATGTTGAAAAACATATATGCCCACTAAAGAGCAAAAAAGGTGGAAAAAAGAACCATAAATAGGTACCACCTTTATAATAATTAAACCCAAAATTAAAAATTCAGCATGTCCTTTGACTTATCTGGGTCGTCGTAGGCCAATTAAAGTCCCAACATCAACCGCTCCAGGTACAATGCAATTTCATAGAGATACCAAAACGGAGATGTTCCAAAAAGCAGTTGTCAGAAAGAACACAGCACTGCGTTTCGGGCATATCTAAATTCCATGCCCTGTCTCAACGCCTTAGTGAACTGCCAAACCGGTGAATCGAATGCCATATTGCATCTCCACCTCTCCGAGACGCCGGTGCATGCTCTTTGTAAATCCAAGAATCATGGGAAAGATTCAATCATTAAATAGCCAGCCGAGCCAATAAAAACAGATTGATCATCAAAACTAGCCAAACAGATCAAAAATAATCAAAATTGAAAGGAGTCATCAGGGTTTGAACAAAACAGATACATTACAGAATGCTTATCCAGTCCAACTCTCGATTTAGTCCCAATGGTTCTACTGTAGACCAGGTGAAAATCCATTTCTGTTCCAAAACCTGAAGTCGTTGTTCACGATCCCCACCTCTGGGGTCCTCAGGCACATGATCAAGCACTCGCCAATGCAGATCTTCAAAGGAGTGATGATGACCAAGGCAGTGTTGTACAATTGGAGCTGATATTGTGCCAGTCCTAAGTCGAGAAGCACGTTCTCCTAGACGAACCTTCACAGCACGCACCGTCCGCCCAATATACAAAAGATTGCAAGGGCAAATCAAAACGTAAACCACATGAGAACTTAAACATGTGGTGTGCCAACAAGCTTGTTGAATCAAATTAGAATTAGGCACTGCCCATTCAAAGCCCTGTATGGTCTGAGAACAAAAAACACAGGACATACATGAAAAATGTCCCATTTCCAATACATCTGTCGATAAATTTCTATCCAGAGGGGAAACTGTAACACCTACTATGTCACGAAGGTTAGACCCCCTGGAATGTGCTATTCTTAATGGAACCTGAAAACACGGGTGTAATTGCAAAACATGCCAGTGTTTGAGAAGAATTTTTCGCACTTGAGGAGCATGAGACATATAAGGGAGTACCCCCACAATCAGTTCCGAAGAAGCATTAGAATTCAAATCAGTAGAGGACTGTGAAACAAATGGAGGGAAGAGCCATTCTCTATGAGTGTAGCGTGCCCTCAAAAAAGCTTGTCTGATAATTTTCTTGGGATAGCCACGTTCGGCCAACCTATGTGATAAATCAGCCGCATGTCTTAAAAATTCATCCAATTCAGAGCAAAGTCGTCGTAGCCTCAAAAATTGGCCATAAGGAAGACCTTTCTTTAGAGACGGTGGATGAAAACTAGCAAAAGCTAGGAGCGTGTTTCGCTGCACAGGCTTACGGTATAATGTGGTTTGAAGGGCATTATGTTTCTTATAAACCAAAACATCAAGAAACTCCAGTTGGAAAAAATGATGGTGCATGGTGAAGGACAAATTTGATCTCAAAGAATTCAACCACTCCAAAAATTGTTGTAAGGTAGACTCAGTATCCGTCCATAAGAAAAAAATGTCATCCAAAAAACGTACCCAGAGAGCTACATTAATAAACCAAGGCGACGAGTAAATTTGGGTCTCTTCAAAATCCGCCATGTATAATGTGGCTACCAATGGAGCTACCGTTGCCCACATCGCAATTCCTCGGATTTGATGGTAGAATTGCTTTTCAAATTGAAAATAATTACAGGTGAGTACCAGACTCAGTAACTCCTGGAAAAAAGAACGAGGGATACGGTCAGGTAAAAGGATCGGCAACTGAGAAATAACCGATAAAGCTTGAGCCTGATCAATATTGGTATACATGGCAGTGACATCTAAGGACACCAGCCACCAAGAATTTATATCACCCTGCACTTGTTGAAGCTTAGTGAGGAAATGAGATGTATCCTTCAAAAATGATGGTACCGATTGGGCACATGGCTGTAGAAATTTGTCACAAAACCTGGAGAGGGGTTCCAACACAGACCCACGACAAGATACAATGGGCCGACCAGGAGGGCATATCAAAGACTTATGTATTTTGGGAACTGTATATATGATAGGCACAATAGGATGTTTCACCGCCAAAAAATTAAATTCACGCTTGGTGATCCAAGCCGAAGACAAAGCATGTTGTAGCAGCTGGGAAATCTGAGATTGTAAAGCCCCAAATGGATTGTCAGGAAGTTGGGTATAAAAAGCATTGTCATGTAACTGATCCAAAAGATGTTGACGATACTGTGAATAGGATTGCACCACAGTTGCACCTCCCTTATCGGCTTTCCGAATGACCAAATCAAAATTATTGCGTAACCCTTTGACCACCTGCCATTGTGTGGATGACAAATTATGATATAGAGATTTAATATCGGAGGATTCCAAAGCTGCCAGGTCATTAAGAACCAAGCTTTGATATGCTTGTAAAAGGGGATTGACTACCCCCTGTGGGATCCATCTAGACGGTGCTCTGACAACTGAAATGTCTGGATTCATTTCATGAGTGGCACAAAAATGAGTGACAAGTAACTTACGAAAGAATCGATGCAACGCTACATGCATTCGAAACAAATCGTAATGAGCCACTGGTACAAAAGACAATCCAAGATCTAAAAGTGATCGTTGCTCAGAAGTCAAAGAAACCGGAGAAATATTGACTACTGTTGTTTGGACCGGTTGCGTGTAATCGGGCCTTGAAAGTTGTTGAATTGCTGATGACTGTCCAGTGGTTTACACAGGCGATCTGATTGAAAACCCTCCCTGGGTTTCCATGTCCATGAAATGAATCCAGACATTTCAGTTGTCAGAGCACCGTCTAGATGGATCCCACAGGGGGTAGTCGATCCCCTTTTACAAGCATATCAAAGCTTGGTTCTTAATGACCTGGCAGCTTTGGAATCCTCCGATATTAAATCTCCATATCACAATTTGTCATCCACACAATGGCAGGTGGTCAAAGAGTTACGCAATAATTTTTTCAGGTTCCATTAAGAATAGCACATTCCAGGGGGTCTAACCTTCGTGACATATTAGGTGTTACAGTTTCCCCTCTGGATAGAAGTTTATCGACAGATGTATTGGAAATGGGACATTTTTCATCTATGTCCTCTGTTTTTTGTTCTCAGACCATACAGGGCTTTGAATGGGCAGTGCCTAATTCTAATTTGATTCATCGAGCTCGTTGGCACACCACATGTTTAAGTTCTCATGTGGTTTACGTTTTGATTTGCCCTTGCAATCTTTTGTATATTGGGCGGACGGTGCGTGCTGTGAAGGTTCGTCTAAGAGAACATGCTTCTCGACTTAGGACTGGCACAATATCAGCTCCAATTGTACAACACTGCTTTGATCATCATCACTCCTTTGAAGATCTGCATTGGCGAGTGCTTGATCATGTGCCTGAGGACCCCAGAGGTGGGGATCGTGAACAACGACTTCAGGTTTTGGAACAGAAATGGATTTTCACCTGGTCTACAGTAGAACCATTGGGACTAAATCGAGAGTTGGACTGGATAAGCATTCTGTAATGTATCTGTTTTGTTCAAACCCTGATGACTCCTTTCAATTTTGATTATTTTTGATCTGTTTGGCTAGTTTTGATGATCAATCTGTTTCTTTATTGGCTCGGCTGGCTATTTAATGATTGAATCTTTCCCATGATTCTCAGATTTACAAAGAGCATGCGCCGGCGTCTCGGAGAGGTGGAGATGCAATACGGCATTCGATTCACCGGTTTGGCAGTTCACTAAGGTGTTGAGACAGGGCATGGAATTTAGATATGCCCGAAATGCAGTGCTGTGTTCTTTCTGACAACTGCTTTTTGGAACATCTCCATTTTGGTATCTCTATGAAATTGCATTGTACCTGGAGCGGTTGATGTTGGGACTTCAATTGGCCTACGACGACCCAGATAAGTCAAAGGACATGCTAAATTTTTAATTTTGGGTTTAATTATTATAAAGGTGGCACCTATTTATGGTTATTTTTTCCACCTTTTTTGCTCTTTAGTGGGCATATATGTTTTTCAACATAATTGATTACAATGGAAGTAACAGCTGCGGGAGGTTATCAACCTCATGGCTGATCTTCCGACAAAAAATTTGTTTAGGTCTTTATTTAATCTCATGCTCATATTTTGATTATTCACTCTTCTTTTGATTGAAGCTCCATGAAGTCAGCCAAGCTGCTCTCCAAGGCCGTCAACCTGAGACTCAGCTCAGGAGACCGGCAGCCCCCGATTCGGGCCCCGATGGCATCGGGCCTGACGTCAGCTCCCCCGGAGGGGAGTCTACAATGACAACAGCACTCATGTGACTCGGGGACTCCGGCTCCACTCGAAGCAACTTGGCAGGCCTCTCCAACTCCAAGGACCCGGGACGGTGGTCAGGGCTATGCGACCTGGCCCTCGAGGAGCCAAGAGCATCCACCGACGACGCCCTCGCTGGTTTCTTCTTCCTTCTGTGTTCCCGAGGAGACCCCCTTTCAGAGGAGCTTCAACGGTGCTTGGGGTTGGACTCCCGAGATGTTGAGGCCTCTGATGAAGTCCGGGCCCGGCCGGATGCGGAGTAAGAAAAAAGCCTTTCACGCTGATGCTGACGGCTCCTAAGCGCCTTAGAGGACATCTTGCCGCATGGGACACTGTTGGGCCCGAGGCACCGGAGGCAGTAGTCATGGGTGTCGGTGAAAGACATCAGTTTCTTACACCGATCACACTTCTTAAACCCGCTGGCAGCCATCGGGGGAAAAAGGGCCCCTGCAAGGTCAAAAGACCGGGCTGTCAGTGAAAAAGAGTAAAAAAGCGCGAGCGCTAGTCACGAAGGACAAAAAACTGGCTCTGGGCCGATACCGGTGTACCGGGCCCAGGCGGGAAGGGGAACCGGCATCGAAACGGGCAAAAAACCACAAAGCCAACGCAGGAAAATCAACTTTTTACCAGGTGACAACAACACACGTCCGCCGGGCTCCGCGGAAAAAAGAAGACTGAGCAAGATGGCACCCTTGGGCGGGAAGGGGACCGCGCATGCACGCTGCATTCCCAAAGGCTTTCTTTGAAAGCTGGGGAAATGCTCCGCACGAGGGCTCCGTCGGCGCCAACATCACCCATATGTGAGGACTGACTTCCTGCTTGGTCCTGGAGAACAGCACTTACTACATCCTCCGGTAACAAATTCCAGAGTTTGATTACATGTTGAGTGAAAAAATATTTTCTCTTATTAGTCTTAAATAGGTTATCCTGTAGCTTCATTGCATGTCCCCTAGTCTTTTTATATTCTGATGACGTAAACAATTAATCTACGTTTACTTGTTCCACTCCATTCATTAATTTATAAACCTCTATCATATCTCCCCTCAGCCGTCTCTTTTCTAGGTTGAAGAGCCCTAACCTTTTTAGCCTCTCTTCATAGGAGTATCCTTCCATCCCCTTTACCATTTTGGTGGCTCTTCTCTGTACCTTTTCTAACAACGCTATATCCTTTTTAAGATATGGCGACCAGAACTGCACACAATATTCAAGGTGCAGTCGCATCATGGAACGATACAGAGGCATTATAATATCCTTTGTTTTATTTTCCATTCCTTTCCTTATGATACCTAGCATTCTATTTGCTCTCTTGGCCGCCGCTGCACACTGGGCGGAGGGTTTTAATATGTTATCCACAATGACGTCTAAATCTTTTTCCTGGGTGGTGGTTCCCAATGTGGAACCTTGCATTGTGTAACTATAGTTTGGGTTGTTCTTTCCTAGGTGCATAACTTTGCACTTGTCCATATTAAATTTCATCTGGCATTTGGATGCCCAGTCTTCCAATTTATCAAGTGCAGCACTTGGCGTGGATACTGAAGCCCTCTAGTTCGACGCCGGCACTCTGGAGAGTGCATCCTCGAGGAGGACTATAGGTTCACGGGTCCTGGCATGGTCTCCACCGGTCGTGGACTCGTCTCGAGACCTTCTGAGGGCGTTGCTCGGAGTCGCCCGAGTCCTGTCGAGGGACCTTGCCAGGTTTGATCAGAGGCACCTGCTTTATGACCACCATCTTCATTTTGGGAGGATCAGGGGCCACAGCAGAGGAGCTGCAGGTGCGGGACTCTGAGGATTCTGGACCTCTCGCGAAGGGCCTGCTTCGGGGCTCGGTGATGGCGGGGCAGAATCAGACCTTGGGAATAGCTTCCCCTGAAACTCAGACCACCTCCTATTGGTTTTAGGGGTCATGGCCTAGCACCGGTCACAGGTGGAACTGTTGTGGTCCGGGCCCAGGCAGAGGATGCAGCAGTCGTGAGTATCAGTGATTGAGATAGTCTGACTGCAGTGATCGCATTTCTTGAACCCACTGGGAGTCATGGTGGGATAACACCTGGCTGGGGTTGAGGACCCCAGGACGAAAAATGGCCTGAAGGCCGGTCGAGGTAGAACCGCAATGGAACACGAGAAAAAAAGGGAGCCGAGATCGGCACTGGTGGTGCCACCTTGAGGCGGGAAGGGAACCGGTACACAAACCAGACAAAGGAAGGAATTAACAACTTTTTCCGGGAGAGTAGAGGACCATGTCCATTGGGCTCTGTGGAAAAAAGGAGACTGAGCAAGATAGCACCCTTGGGCGGGAAGGGGACCATGCATGTGTGGTATCATTCCCAAAGGTTTTCTTTGAAAGCTGGGGAAATGCTCTGCATGGGCTCTGTCGGTGCCGTCACCCATATGTGAGGACTAACTTCCTGCTTGTTCCCTGAGAACACTGATGCTTCCATTAGTGATGCCATTCTTGTGTTTTTCTTCTTTACCACTATGCCCAGTTACCTTGTATCTAGCTTTTTATTAGCTGGACTTGGAATGTCCCAAATTATTCTAATCTCTTCATTCTCCACATTTTTTGAAGGTCATGATGGAGTGGAGTAGATGCCTAGTGGTTAGCGCAGCAGCCCAGGACCCAAATTGCACTGACACTCCTGCGACCTCGGGCAAGTCACTTCCATTGCCTCAGGTATAGACAGATTGTAAACCCTCAGGGACAGGGAAATTCCTACTTTACCTGAACTACTATTGGAAAAGAAGAAGCTATACATAAATATATGAAAATGATCCCAACGTTTTTATGGTATAGTGATGTTAAAATGTTTAACTGCTTCCAGTGCTACCTCATTATGTCTTTCTGTGTACAAGTCGTCTGACATAAGCATGCCACAGCCAGAAATGAGATGCGTAATCATTTCAAGTTCCCATTTATGGAATCTGAATTTTGTTTTATTTATTTAGCTAGGCTTATATACCACTTTTCACTGGGTCAAAATGGTTTATAGGGAACAGAACATTCAGATACATAGAACAGATAACAGCTTAGATTACAAATAACACAATTACCTGGAACAAATAACACCTTTGTTACACAGTATAGAAAATGGCAACTATTTCCAAACAATGAACTATTTACAATAGGAGAGCTATATACAAATGGTATATTGTTTAATATTTACAAGCATAGATTCTGTTTGTTGGTGTCATGTTGTGGAGGGGGGGTTAGGTGGTGGGGCCAAAGAGATCAGAGAATAAGAGGGTTTTCAGATGTTTGCGGAAGGAGGAGAGGCTGAGGTTATTCCTTATTGTATTGTTTCTAATTTCTGACACACATATTTATCCTTGTTCATTGTTCCATGTAAACAGTTGAAACATACTGCTATAAAATGTTCTATGTAAACCGTCCTGATTTGTAGAAGGACGGTATATAAAAAATGTTAAATAAATAAATAAATTGTGGCAGGCCCTGGTAGATAATGTTACAATAGTCTGCATGAGGGTGAGTGAGGGCTTGAAATGCTCAGCGGAAATCTGCTGGATCGAGAAGGGGACAGAGTCATTGCAGGGTCTTCATTTTGAAATAGATTGTTTTGGCTATCATTGTTACTTGAATTTCTCTGTTTTATCACTTTTTTTTTCTATGCTTGCTGTGAAACATCTTGACAATGTACCAACGAGTTAATAAGAGTACTTAGTGGATTTAGTACCAAACAAAACAAGAGTGGTGACAAAGAATCTCCATGAAATATTCCTTGCTGAATCTTGATATTAGGAACAACAAATTGCCCTCCATTCTTCAGATGAACTGTCATTTTTTCCTGGTGAAGTTGATATACTTCACCATGAAAAGAAAAGGAGACGGCTGAGGGGAGATATGATAGAGGTCTATAAATTAATGAACGGAGTGGAACGGATATGTTATGTTAATTGTTTATGCTGTCAAAATATAGAAAGACTAGGGGACATGCAATAAAGCTACAGTGTAACCTATTTAAGACTAGTAAGAGAAAATATTTTTTCACTTAACACGTAATCAAACTCTGGAATTCGTTACCGGAGGATGTAGTAACAGCTGTTAGTGTAGCTGGGTTTAAAAAAAAAGGTTTGGACAAGTTCCTGGAGGAAAGGTCCATACACCATTATTAAAGGGGACCCAGGAAATCCACTCATTGCCACAATACAAGGAACCTGTGTCCTTTGTGGAAACTGCGAGGTACTTGCGACCTAGATAGGCCACTGTTGGAAACAGGATACTGGGCTTGATGGATCTTGGTCTGACCCAGTATGGCATATCTTATATTCTTATGTACTTGATCAAGCCAGGGTTTATTTTCCACATTTCAAGGGACTTATTACCCAAGAGAATAGACTACTATTATCATAAATACCTAAGAATTGCCATACTAGGTGAGATCAAAGATTTATCAAGCCCAGTATCCTGTTTCCAAGAGTGGCCAATCCAGATCACAAGTACTTGACAGGATCTCAAAAAGTAGCCAAATCCCATGCTCCTACCCTCCAGGGATAAGCAATGGCTTCCCCAGATCTACCTTAATAACAGTCTATTGACTTTTTTCTCTAGGAACGTTTCAAAACCTTTTTTAAACCAGTTATGCTAACTGCTTTTACCACATCCCCTGGCAACAAGTTCCAAAGCTGAACTAATGTGTTGAGTGAAAAAAATATTTTCTCCTATTTGTTTTAAATGTACTATCTTATAATTCCATGGCATGTCCCCAAGCCTTTGTACCTTTTGAAATAGTAAACAATTGATTAATTTTTATCTGTTCAACTCCATTCAGGATCTTATAGAGCTTTATTATATCTCTCGTCAGCCATTTCTTCTCTAAGCTGAACAGCCCTAACCTCTTAAGCCTTTCTTCTATCATTTTGGTCATCCTTTTAGGTACCTTTTCTAATTAGATTATATCTTTCTTGAGGTGCAGCAACCAGAATTGCACACAATACTCAAGGTGCGGTTGCACCATGGAGCAGTACAGAGGTATTAGATTGTTTGTTTTATTCTCTATTCCTTTCAGAATATTCCTAACATTCTGTTTGCTATTTTGGCCACTGCTGCACATTGAGAATATTTCAATGTACTGTTCACGATGATGCCTAGATCTATTTTTCTGTAGTAACGTCTAATGTGGTACCTCATTGTGTACCTATAATTTGGGTTATTCTTCCCTATGTGCATAATTCTCTGGGGTATTCCACTATTCATCTTCCTCCATTGAGAAAATTTGGCCATTTAATCCTACTCTGTTTTCTCTCTTTTATCCAGTTCCCAATCCAGAATAGAACATTGCCTCCTATCCTATGGCATTTTAATGCCCTCTGAATTTGTTAATGAGGTGCACTGTCAAATGATTTCTGAAAATCAAGATATACATGTGGAGGGGAATTTTAGAAGGGACATCCAAGTGCAATCTGGGATGTCTACACCAGAATGCTTGAAGAAAAAAAAAAAAAAGCAGGCACATCCAGGTGCAGACACGATTTCAGAAATGTGGACGTGCCCAATATGGATGTCTGCAGGAGCATCTACATAGATGTCCCCAGAACTGTATTTCAGAACCTGGACATCTAGGATAGCCGAATGGTTAGAGTAGTGGGCTAGGAACAGGGCAGCTGGTGTTCAAATACCACTGCTGCTATTACTGACATAGTGCTGAGCACTGGAGATGATGAGATGCTATGTTCTCTATACCCTGGATGTTTTTCAGCCAAAATGAGCACTTTTAAGATGCTTTTTCGTGTCTGGAGCAGGTCTTAGCTTAGATGTGACACCAGACATCCATGACGTTTCCGGGATCAGGCAGGGATGTCCAGATTCCCAGAAAGGCCATGCTATGCTTCTACCATGACCCTGTTCATATTTGGATGTCCCCACGCTGGGAATGTCCCCAGAGCTGGATTCTAAAGTAGCTCTGGAGATATCCTGTGCTTTGGACATCTCTATGCCCATTTTTGGACTTCTAAAGCACAAATAGGGCTTCCAAAATGACTCCCTATATCAACCAGCTTACTTTTATCCATATGGTTATACATGCCTTCAAGAAATTAATAGTCTGGTGAGTCAACACTTCCCTTGGCTAAATCATTGTTGACTATCCCATTAAACCATGTTCATCTACGTGTTTAGTAATTTTGTTCTTTATAATGGTTTCTACCATTTTGCTCAATACTGATGTCAGGTTCATCGGTTTGTAGTTTTCTGATCACCCCTTGAACCATTTTTAAAAATCGGTGTTATGTTGGCCAGCCTCTACTCTTCAGGTACAGTAGACTATTTTAATGATAGGTTATACATTACTAATACTATATCCAAAATTTATTTTTTTAAGAGTTCTTTCAGCACTCTGGAACATATATCATCTGGTCCACATGATCTACTACTCTTTAGTTTATCATTTTGGCCTAATATATCTCCTGTGCTCAGAGATTTATTTCACTTCCTCCAAATCCATTTCTGGAATGGGCTGTTCCTGTATATCTTCGCCAGTAAAGACTGAAGCAAAGTAGTAATGTAGTCTCTTCACTATGGCTTTGTCCTCCATCAATGTCATTTTAGTTCATGATCATCTAGTGGCCCAACAGATGCCCTTGCAGGCTTCCTGCTTCAAACGATGAGTTCTGGCTGTAGAGGATGGCTACCAAAATGGTCAGTAGTCTTCATCATAAAATATATGGGGACAGACAAAGATCTAACTATGTATACTTTGGAAGAAAGATGACAGAAGGGAGGTATGCAGGCACATCTAAATGCACAGAAGGCAGTTTTCTTTCAATTGAAAGGAAGCTCTGGAAAAAGGGGGTCATTGGGTAAAGGTGAAAGACTCCAAAGTAATCTAAGAAAATATTTCTTTATGGAAGTGGTGGATGCAGGGAGCAGATTCACAGTGGAAGTAGTGGAGAAGAGGACTGTATCTGAATTCATCCATCTGATACACATTTTGAAGTCATGAACAAACAAAGATGAAGGTGAGCCAGTTGATAAAGTGTATCTGGATTTTCAGAAAGCATTTGACAAAGTCCCTCATGAGAGACTCTTCAGGAAATTAAAGACGACCCTGGATAGGAGGCAATGACTTATTGTGGGACTGGGAACTGGTTAAATGACAGAAAACAGAACAGGGCTAAATTGACAATATTCTCAGTGGAGAAAGACTGCACTGGATTGCCCCAGGGATCAGTGCTTTTTAAAACTATTCATAAATGACCTGGAAATAGCAAGAGTAAGTGAGGTGATCAAATTTTCAAACACCACAAAATTATTGAAATTAATCACAAGATGGTTGCAAGAAACTGCAAGAGGACATTGCAAGGCTGGGAGAATGGACATCCAAATAACAGAAGATATTTAATGCGGATGAATGCAAAGCAGTACACAAAGGGAACAACCACCCACACAAAGGATTTAGTTGTTACTACAGATAATATGTTGTAGATCTTTGCTCAGTGAATAGCTTTGACAGCCAATAAAACAAACAGAATGCTAGGAATTATAAGAAAAGGAATAGTGAATAAAACAGAGAATATCATAATGCATCTGTACTGCTCTATGGTATGATTGTACCTAAGTAGTGCATGCAATTCTACTCACTACATCTCAAAAGCTATATTGTGGAATAAGAAAAGGTACAGAGAAGGGCAACCAAAATGATAAAAGGGATGGAAAGATACCCTTTGGCGGAAAGGCTACAGATGTTAGGGCTCTTAAGCTTGGAGAAGAAATGGCTGAGGGTAGATATGATAGAGATCTATAATATAAATCAGTAGAGTGGAACAGACAAACATGACATCAGTTGTTTACTCCTTTATGAAGTACAAAGACTAAGAAACACACAAAGTAGTACATTTAAAACAAATCTGAAAAATATTTTTTAAATTCAGTGCACAACTACATTCTGGAAGTCATTGCTGGAGGATATGGTAAACACTATTAAAGTAGTCAGGTTTAAAAAAATGGTTTGGAAAGGTTCCTGAAGGAAAATTCCATAAACCAGGGACTTCAAGAACTCTACTTCTTATCCCTGGATAAGCAGCATGGAATCAACCTATCTTTTGGGATCCTGCCAGGTAATTTTGACTTGGACTGGCCACCATTAGAAATAGAATATTAGGCTTTAAGGACCTTTGGTCTGACCTAACGCTCTTAAGGCATTCTTAAGAGGATCTCTGAAGGAGAGGAAAGGATTGTAGACCTTAATAACTTGGAATAAATGGGCACACTAGATAGGCTGTATGAGCGTTATTTGCCTTCATTTTCAATGTTTGTCAGTTTCATCATGACTTACAGCTACGTCAGGATGTCATCTTTGCCTGAAGGTTCTACATTACTGCTACTACTATCATTAATTCTCTTGCTTAAGTTAAGGGTGGGCACATATTTATCTTGAATGATGTGTTAGAAGCAAAATATTGCTTTCCTGTCATACTTTATTGTACTGATCACCATGCTGAGATTTGGCATAGGCGTTGTACAATAAGGTCATCCCATTAAGGTACTTTGCAAGACTTGGGGAAGAGTAGTAGCTGTATCAGAGCTTGCAAGTGCTCAACTCTTTAAATTGGAAATGGATGGAAAAATTTCTCTAAAGGCTGTGGTTCAGCAATGTGATAGTCACATGTTCCAGGCATGTTAGTATCTGGCCTAGTGTACAGTGGTCTGTAAGGTGGCAGATTCAATTGAGAGTCCAGAATTTAGGACGAGAAAACTTCAGGTTGTCTGGAAATTCTGTGTAAAGTGAGCTACATGCTGGAAGAACTGCACAAACAAAAGAAAGAAGACCTTTCTCCAGACATAAAAAAAAAGGAATGAATAGGGTAGATACATTTTCCTCTCATTCCATTGGCTAAAGATCTGGGGAAGTGCTGTATACCAGCCCATTGAATTGATCAGCCTTCAAAAGCCAAGCGTTTAACCAGGACAAAAGCTCACTGAATGACCCAGGTACAGATGCACAGAGCACAATGAGATAGGGCCTAACTAGCCTTTTGTACATAGTGCCACATGTACATTTATCTACTAGATGTTGAGAGGCCGTATGTGGATTTGATGCAAAGAGCTCCTGTCTCTCAGAGAAGGAGTCTGTTCTCTGAAGGCTATAGTTTCAGACTTAGAGAAGTTGAGATAGACAGAAGGGGGATAACAAAGGAGACCTTCAGGAACATAGCAGAGAAATTATACCTCTGATTTAGCAGCCTCTGTGCAGCCCTGGAGGAGAAAGGTCACTTAGAAGGTGAGCATTACTTGACGTGGCAGGAAATGATCCTGTAGTGAAGACTTGCTCTCCAAGTGATGCAATATGTCTCACATCAAGGATGTCTGCAGAGGCACGTGCCCAAGAAGGAAGGATTAGGATGACCATTGTAGATGGTGATCCAATCATTAGGAATGTAAGTAGTTGGTGGGCTTGAGGTTTGGTGGTAACTTCCTTGGCTAATGCAAAGGTGGCAGACCTCACATGTGAGCTAGATAGGATTTTAGACTGTGTTAGGGAGAAGCTGGCTGTCTTGCTACATGTGAAAAGCAACAACATAGAAAAGTGGGGGAGGGAGGTTCTAGAAGCCAAATTTAGGCTTTTAAAGTAGAAAGCTGAAACCCAGAATCTTCAGAGTAGCATTCTCAGAAATAGCATAGTTACTCACCTGTAAGATATTCTCCAGGGACAGCAGGAATCAGTCCTCTCATATGGGCGATGTCCGTGCCGACGGAGCCCCCGCAGAAGCATCTCCCCAGCTTTCAAAGAAAACCTTTGAGAGATGCTACCGCGCATGCATGGTCCCTTTCCCGCCCAAGGGTGCCATCTTACTCGGTCAGATGACATAGCTAGAGCCGACAAAAGAAGATAGCAAAAACGTTTACAGCAACTCCAAGGGGAGGAGGGATGTTTGTGCAGACTCATTGCTGCTGTCCCTGGAGAACACCTGTTACAGGTGAGTAACTACGTTTTCTCTAGGAACAAGCAGGAAATCAGTCCTCACATATGGGACTCCTAGTTACAGGCTACCGGGAATCTGTAGATAAACATGTCTCAGCCGTAAGCAGCCATAAGTGAGTCTGAGGAAAGGTCTCTAAGGACACCAGTTATCTAGGGAGAACCATTGCTCCGGTGGCCTGAACAAGAAGGGTCGGAGGTAGGAGTTTCCTAAACCCCGAAGAGATTATGGAGAACGGCCTGGCGAGGTGCTGACTCGTCAGGACTCCCTCTTCAGGCAGTAGTGAGTTGTAAAGGTGTGAATTGAGGACCAGGTGGCGGCCCAGCAGATGTATGTCATAGTAGGCTTCAACCGAGGTTGCCATAGCCCTGACGCTGTGCGCCATGACCTGGTGCCTCAACAAGGGCCAACCTGAACGTGAGCGAAGGTGATGCAGTCCGCTACCCATGTGGACAGGGTCCACTTGGTAACAGCCTCCCCCAGGCAACTGAGGTTGTAGAAAACGAAAAGCTGCGAGACTTTGCAGTGGCCCTGGGTACATTGCAGGTAGAAGAACAGGGTCCTCTTACAATCCTGAGTATGGAGGATGGCTGCCGCCTTGTCGGCATGGGGCCATGGGAAGAAGGTTGGGAGTACCACCTCCTTGGTTGAGGTGGAAGGCAGATACCACTTTTAGAAGGAATTTAGGATAGGTGCGAAGCACAACCCTATTCTTGTAGAACCAGGTGTAAGGTGGCTCAGCCACCAAGGCCTAATGCTCACTGACATTGTGCGCAGAGGTGAGTGCCACCAGAAAGACTACCTTCAAGGAGAGATAATGCAAATGGCAGGTAGCCAGAGGTTCAAAAGGCAGCTTAGTGAGCTGCGCCAGAACCACATTGAGGTCCCATTTCGCCGGGGGTGGGCAGATGGGAGGCCTAGAGAGCAGGCGGCTCCGCATAAACAGGGTAATGAAGGGCTGCGCAGAGAGTTTGTCCTCTATGGAGTGATGGTGCGCCGAGAGTGCGCTCAGGTGCACTCTCACGGAATTGGACTTGAGTCTGGTCTGCAAAAGGTGGAGCAAGTACTGCAGCACCGTGTGCACCTGGCAAGAGAATGGGTCTACCTGTTGCTCCACACAGCATACTGAGAACCTGTACCACTTGAAGGCATAGGCTCATCTCGTGGAGTTCTTACGAAAGGCCAGGATGACTTCCTCCACCTTCCTTGGGAGGTTGAAGGGTGCTAAGGCTACCCAGTCAGCAGCCATGCTGTTAAAGACAGGGACCCCAAGTTGGGATGAAGAAGGGAGTCCTCCTCCTGGATCAGTAGCCCTGGGGTATTCTCCAGAGAGACTGGGAGCTATGTCGAGAAGCAGAGCAACAGGGGAAACCAAGGCTGCCTGGGCCACTGCAGGGCCACCAGGATCATGGAGGCCTTGTCCTGCAGGACCTTGAAGAGGGTCCGGGCGATTAGTGGCATGGGAGGGAAGGCAAATGAGGAAAGTGTCTGCCACTATCTGGGACAGATGTGGTTGGGGACAGCAGAAGCAAGGCAGCATTGGTCGGGCTGTCAAAGAGGTGCAGACTTATTTATTTAACAGTATTTCTAAACCGCCTTATCTTAATAATCAAGGTGGTATCACAGCAAACAATCGGGTAAGGTGAGTGTGTTATACATGCAGTGAGGGTGAAATTTAGTTGGGTGAGTGTTGTATTGTGTGCTAGATTGGTATGAGCTATGTACAAAGTGGGCTATATACAGTGGGCTATATACAGACTTGGAGTTCCCCAGAGTCGGAATAGCCGCTGCACCACTCTGGGGTTTAGTCACCATTCATGCGGCTAGAGGACCCTTCTCAGTCTATCCGCTAGGGCATGCCTGGAAGATATACCACCCTGAGGAGCATTCCCTGTCTGACTGCATACGAGCAGAGGACTACTGCCTCCTGGCAGAGGTACTGAGACCCTGTGCCCCCGCTTGTTCAGGAAGAACATCGCGACCTGGATGTCCATTTGGACTAGCACCTTAAGCTCTAGTAGGTTGATCTAGTAGGTTGCTGGCTCTCTGCCAGGGACCAGTTGCCCTGCATGCACAGTTCCTCGCAGTGGGCACCCTAACCCAATAGGGATGCGTCCATTGGGAGGACCCTCTGGGCGTTTGGGGCTGGAAGGGACTGCCCTCCTGCAGGTGCTGTGTGCCCTGCCACCAGTTAAGTGACTCTGCTAGTTGACGGGATACTGAAACTCTGTCCTGGAGCCTGCCTGTGGCTTGTGCCCACCATAAGCGGAGACACCACTGAACTACCCATATGTGGAGATGGGCATTGGGAATCACATGGATTGTGGATGCCATGTGGCCTAGCAGGCAGAGCATGGATCGCGCTGACACTGTGATGGCGCTGCACCTCGGTTGCTAGGGCCCTAAGACAATCCACTCTGTCCAGGGGAAGGAAGGTCCTGGCCTGGAGTGTCCAGACAAGCTCCTATGAACTCCAGATCCTGCGCTGGAGTGAGGTGAGATTTGGGATGAATAAGGATGTGGGTGTAAGCATCCTTTAGGTCCAAAAAGCATAACCAATCTCCCTGCTGGAGGTAGGACAGCAATGTTCCAAGGGAGAGCATCTTGAACTTCTCTCTTACCGGGAAACCTGCTCAGGTTTCGCAAGTCCAAAATGGGCCTTAGACCCCCTGTTCTTTTTGGGACCAGAAAGTAACGGGAGTAGAACCCCTTGCCCCTGAGGTGGGGGGGTGCTGATTCCATGGCTCTGTCCCTGATGAGGCCTGCAAGTTCCTGCAGTAGCAGGGCCTAGTGCAGGGAAGTCCAAGGGAGCTCTCCTGGAAAGAAAGGGGGAGGTGTCCAGTCCAGGTGAAGGAGGTAGCCTTCTCTGACCACCTGGAGGGCCCAGGTGACGTTGATTATGGCTGGCCACCGATGAGCAAAGTGGATCAGATGCCCCCCTGTTGGCAGCTGCTCCTCCCCCAGGAGAAGAGGCTATGCTCAGGGAGTCAAAATCCCAGCCCAGCCTGGGCAGGAGATTGTGTTTGGGGCTTAGAGCCCTTATCTTGAATTGGCCTTGACCCGCTCCTTTGCCCTGGTGACCCTGCTGTGGGGTCTGGAAGGCCTGGCTTGGGGGTAGGGGAGGAAAGGGGGCATCTTCCCTGACGTTTTCTTCCCTGGGAAGGGTGAAAGTCTTCCTGGAGAGCAGAGTCCTCATGACAAATTCTGTCGCGATCTCCACCACCTTATCCTCCAATGGTTTGCCGAAGAGGTCTTCACTAAGGCATGGGACGTCAAGGAGTTTCTCCTGGACCACTGCTCGAGGTCCGATGCCTGGAGCCAGGCCTGGTGTTGGACACCAATGCCTGCGGCAGCCACTCTCGCGTTAAGACTCAAAGCTGTCATCTTAGGTGTCTCAAGACATGTACTTCGAGCACACCCCACGCAATTCATGAGGATTTGGAATCGCTGGAGGAGATCTCTGCTGAGATTCGCCGAGAAACCTGTGAATTCCTTTGCTAGGTGTCTCTGAGATATCTGCCGATATACAGCTGGTTGGCTTGGATTCGGCAACTCAGCATTGAGCCATGGTGGAATTTGCATCGAAGGGCATTGAGGGCATGGGACTCCCTGCCCAGGGACACGAAGGAGTGAGTCTTTGGGCTTTTCTGCCGGCACATGGTCGACTCTACCACCACAGAGGTGTGAAAGAGCTGCACCTTCTGAAAGCCGGAGACTCGCTAGACCCGGTACAAGGTGTCGAGGCGTCGGCTAATTATTGGCACCGATGCTGGTGTCTCCACATCCGAAGGAGTCGTCTCCCGAGGATGGAGGGGACAGGGATTGTAAAGGCTTCCTTAGGTGGAGCCTCATACTGGAAGATTTCAAGCTCCTCCGTGTGAGGGTCCTCCTCAGAGTCCATATTGAGATAAGGCTTTTGCTATGTCCCAGACAATCTCGAGGAATGATGTGTCCTCAGGTGGGGACCAACGTCACGACGCTGGGCGAGATGGATTCGAGGGGAGATTGTGTTGCTTACGCGTCTCCGGAGAAGCCTCGCCCTTGCACTCCCAGTCTGAGTAGTCAGTTGAAGACTCGAGGCCTGACAGGTCCTGAGGCATCGAGCTTGGGTCAGGTCTTTGGTAATCCACAGCAACTGCCTGGCCGGAGCCAGAAGCGCTTGCTGGGGAGGATCTCGCTCCCGAGGAAAGGGAGCAAGATCGAGACCCTCGCGAGGATCGGCGCGAGGCTCTCAAGGATCGTCTCGGCAGCCCAGGAAATCCTCGATATCGAGGACCCTGCAGTCTTGTTGCGAGCACTGGCGTGGTCGGGCATCGATGCTTGCTGTGAGGTAAAGAAGACAGTGACACTGCGTTCCAATGCCATCATCCTAGCTTCCCACTCAGGAGTTCGACGCGGACACCGGGATGACCGGGTCTGGCATCAGTGAGGAGAGGGAATCTTTGATGGGAAAAGCCTTGGGGGTCCGTGATCCATCACCGGAGACGTCAGTGTCTGATCTGGGCACCTTTGCCAGATGCCCCCACTCCGATTCCTCCGATACCCTCTGGGGATTGTAGGACTTGGCACAGGACTTGCCGTGTGTGTCCAATTCCCAAGATGAGGTCTTTGAGGATTTCTTATTCTTCTTTTACTCATGCTCCAGAGAACCCTTGTCAGAGTGTTCGCGGACACGATCGGGCGCTGCAGGGGCTTTACACAACTCCAAGGATCCATGCGGGGCCTTAGAGCATGAGGGTATCGGGACACTGTAGCAGAATCCGACCGGTGGAAGATGATGTCTTGCTTCTGCCGATGACTTTGGATGGCCTTGGCGGACATCTTTTTGCACAGGGCGCAAACCTATGTCATGGTCAGCACCTAGACACCGGAGGTAACAGTCATCGGTTAGGGACATGTTCTTTGTGCACAAACCACACTTTTCGAACCCACTGGACATTGGGGCAAAAAGTACCCCTGTGAGGTCGAAGACCCTTGATGCAACCAGCGGTTAGAACAAGGCACGAAACCATGTTGGAAGAAAAAACTAAAAACTGTTTCAAGACTCGAAGCCGAGGCAATGGGGCTCGGAGGCAGGAAAGGCACCAGAGCTAACCAGAGAAAGAAAGGCACTATAAGGCATAAAAAAAAAAATCAACTTTTTTTTTTCAGAGAAAAGAAAATGGCCATCTGTTGAGCTCTGCGGAAAAAGGGAGACTGAGTAAGATGGCACCCTTGGGCTGGAAGGGGACCACTCATGTGTGGTGACATCTCCCAAAGACTTTCTTTGAAAGCTGGGGTAATGCTTCCATAGGGGCTCCGTCAGCGCCAACATCGCCCATATGTGAGGATTGACTTCCTGCTTGTTCCTGCAGAAGGTCCTTGTTTCACACATAGGATTCAAAAGGTAGATAGAGCTCTGGTAGTTGCAATGCATGGATGACAAAATGGTGCCGGAGGTGAGTTTTAAATCTGTTAGGAACTGGGCAACTTTCTGGGAAAGGAGGAGCCTATTCCAAAAGGATAGCCTCCACTTACCCTAGGTGTAACTAGGCTGCTGGTGCTAACCTTTAAAAATTGAGATAGAGCAGTTTTTAAACTAAAAACCTAGGGAAAGCTAACAGTTGCTCAGCAGCACATGATTTACAGAAAGTTATCTTCAAAAAATACTGGAAAAATGCAAAAAGGTTTGAACATCCCAATAGGGAAGTTATGATAAAAGCTGAAGTAGCCCAAGAATACTTAAATAGAGAACAGACAGAGATGAATGATTCCAAGTTACTTCGTCAACAGCTAGGCGGGCTGTATATACAAATAAACATTCTTCAAATTATCTGTGTGAGAATGCCAGAAGTCTAAAAAATAAGATGGTGTGGTTAGACTGTACAGCAGTAAATGAAGATTTACATACAAAAGGCATCCCTGGTGAAAAGAGGATAACCAATGGCACATGGTGATGCCAGGGTACAAATTATATTTAGTTCAACTGGTTTTTATTAAGAAGTCATGTAGAAGTTTACTAACAAGGCGGTGGCCGTTATGTTAGGCCATGAATCTAGGCTTGTACACATAGTCACGTTTGTTAAAGGAAGACTCTCAGATTCAGACCCTTCAGCAGCTGTGGCCTCTTCGGTATGAGATGCGGTAACACTTCATCAGCAAAATGAATATCTAGAAAATGTTTTTTGTCAGCAGAACCTTCGCTTTCTGAATTTTCCCCATACCCACTATCTTTACCAAAGAAATAGAAGGGGAAATATTTGAGGGATATTTTGAATGTTCCAATCCTGAGTCCATACAATTGTCCAAGATATATTATCTCCCTAGGGGTGGGGTTAGGGAGACTCGAGAAAATGGTGAGAGTAGAGGGGATATTTATTTATTTTATTTATTTAGCTGTATTTATATCCCGCTTTTCACCAGGTCAAAGCGGTCAATTGGGAGATACATTTAACACGAGGGGATATGACACACATACGCTAATACTTACAGGGAACATGGGCAATGGAGGGTTAAGTGGCTTGCCCAAGATCACAAGGAGTGCCTATAGGACTAGAAATCCCAGTCCCTCCGGCCTGAGATTGCTGTCCCCAGGTGGGACTTGAACCCCCGGCCCTCCGGCCTGAAGTACCTTGTCCTAACCACTAGGCCACTCCTCCCACCTCCCTATGGTGGGTACTGGGGAGGAGGGGGATCACATTTGCCCCGAGTTTGGATTTGTCGGCTTTTTTTAGAAACATCAATGGAAGAAATACAGACTTGGTCAACTCTTTTAGTTACATTTTTACTTAAGAGGGATAAAGATCTAGTTTTTCGTTCATATTTCTTGAAAAGATCTGAGAAGTTTTTCAGTCAGGTTATACAGGCATTTCCTGATGTACTGCGTATCACGCAGAGAAGGAAGGCTTTTCTGGAGATTAGACCATGTATTTTGGTTCTGGGAGCCTACGTTCTCCTGAAATATCCCTATAAATGTATGATATTATTGCAGGGCAAGATATATGTCTTCTTTGATTCATTGCAACTGGAAGGGTTTTTGCAAGGTAAGGGTTTGATTACTTTTCAAGTTGAATTTACTTGTGCCTCTTAAGTAAAATGGGGATTATAGATAGACTGGTGTGTTGCGGCTCATTGTTGTTTTTGCTAGGCTCTTCCAGTATTATGGGCTGGTAGTATATTTATGTTCTCTGTATGTATTTTCATGCAGTATTCTGTATGTGATTGATCTTTGCTTGCATTTCTTGTTTGTTTCCTTAAATAAAAGGATTTGAAATTAAAAAAAAATGTCATACAGAAAACATAAAACTACATACAGTCATACAGAAAACATAAGACTAAACTGAACAAAGCTGTAGTATGAATACACCAGGCAATATGCTCAAGATTTTCATTTTCATTTTTCCCCCTCCCCCATACCATTCCCCTTCAGTCCCTTTATGACCACATCCCAAACTACACCTCATCCCCCCACATCAAAAAGAACAGGACCCCCACAAAAGAGCCCAATCACCCCAGTGATGTGGTGCTCCTGACACATCCACTAGGAGAGGCAAATTGGCAACCACTTGGGTGGCAACAAGAGGACAAAAAAGAAGAGTGCAGGGATTTCTCTACCCTCCCGCCTTCCTCCCCCCCTACCCTTTCACACCTCCTCAACTAACAAGCCTAAGATTCCATAAAGGCGTGGTACCCCCTCAAACGAACTCCCCATCTCTTCTCGCCAATTCCCTCCCTCACCCAGTCCCGTGGATATATGTTTTTCTGGGTCCAAGTCGACTCAGCAGGCCCTAACGATTGTTCAAAACTATACTCCATAAAGTGTTAATATAATCCTCCCACATGGCCAGAAACTTCGGGACCCACAAACGGTCATATTGCATGATTATGTGGAGGGCGTTCCTCTGATGCTGAAACTCAGGGGTTTTCTGTCCACCCCTGCAGAGAGCAAAGTTTTCTTTGCCAACCACCAGCCCACCCGCAACCAACTCTGTCCCTGCACTGGCACGTCTTTTAAGATATGGAATAAAGCTGAGGGGGCTGCCAAAGGCTACTATGCCCAAAGCACCTGTTGTAGGTACCCCATGGAGCTGTTCCCAAAACAGCGGCACCATTGCTAAAACATGTAACATAGTAAATGACAGCAGGTAAAGACTGGTATGGTCCATCTAGTCTGCCCAGTAAGATGGCAAGAGTAGTGCACCTGCTGCTCCGTGCAGGCCACCCCTCCCCATGTCTTAGTTTTAGGGGTGAACCCACCGCTCCGTGTAGGACACCCCTGTATGTTGAGAAATTAGATAGTTAAGTTTATTTTGATTTTATCCTGTTGCTGTAAAGGGATTCACTGTGTCTGTCCCATGCCATTTTGAATTCTGTCACTGTATTTGCCCTCACCACTTCCATTGGGAGGGCATTCCAAGCATCCACCACCCTTTCAGTGAAAAAGTATTTCCTGACATTGCCTTTCAATTTACCCCCTTGCAGCTTCATGTTATGCCCTCTAGTTTTACAGCTTCCCTGTCTTTGGAAGAGATTTGTTTGTTCATTATTTCTCTTTAAGTATTTAAAGGTCTGAATCATATCTCCCCTGTCCCTCCTCTCCTCCAGAGTGTACATATTTAGGTCTTCAAGTCTTTTCTCATAAGGCCTCTGATGCAGGCTCCAAATCATTTTGGTCACCTTCCTCTGAACAGTTTCCAGTCTTTTTATATCCTTTGCAAGATATGGTCTTCAAAACTGAACACAGTATTCCAAGTGAGGCCTCACCAGTGACTTATACAGTGGCATTAGTACCTCTTCCATTCTGCTGGTAATTCCTCTTCGTATGCAACCCAATATCCTCCTGGCTTTTGCCACTGCCTTGTCACACTGTTTTGCCACCTTGAGATCCTCAGAAATAATCACACCAAGGTCCTTCTCCGGGTTCGTGCACACCAACCTCTCGCCCCGTATCGCGTACATTTCCCCTGGATTTCTGCTTCCCAAGTGCATGACACTGCACTTCTTCGCATTAAATCTTAACTGCCAAGCATTAGACCATTCTTCCAGCTTTTGTAGATCTTTCCTCATGTTATCCACTCCCCAGGGGAGTCCACTCTTGCAAATGTTCGTGTCATCTGCAAAAAGAGAGACTTTTACATGCAGTCCTTCAGCAATATCACTCACAAATACATTGAACAGTGCTGGGCCCAGGACGGAACCCTGGGGCACCCCGCTAATCACCTTTCATCCGAGTTGAGCTCCATTTACCATCACCTTCTGTCGTCTGTCAGTCAACCAATTTCTGATCCAGTTCACCACCTTGGGACCCATCCACAAACTACTGAGTTTATTGATAAGCCTCCTATGAGGAACAGTATCAAAGGCTTTGCTGAAATCCAGATAGATGACATCCATTGCATGCACCCTGATCTAGTTCTCTGGTCACCCAATCAAAGAACGCAATCAGATTTGTTTGACAAGACGTCCTTTGGTAAAACCATGTTGTCCTGGATCATGCAACCTGTTGGTTTTGAGAAAGTCCACTATCTGCTCTTTCAAAAGCGCCTCCATTACTTTTCCCACCACCGCGGTAAGGCTCACTGGCTTGTAGTTTGTCACTTCTTCCCTGTCACTACTTTTGTGAAGAGGTACCACATCCGCCCTTCTCCAGTGCCGAGAAACTTTTCCTGCTTCCAAGGATCTGTTGAAAACATCCTTTAATGGCCCTGCAAGAACCTCTGAGCTCTTTCAGTACCCTGGGATGTATCCCATCCGGTCCCATGGCCTTGTCCACTTTCAGTTTTGCAAGTTGCTCTAACACATCATCTTCTGTGAATGGTGTGGTATCTACTTCATTCACATTTTTATATTGGGGAGTCACAGATGGTCCTTCTACAGGATTTTCTTTAGTAAAAACAGAGCAAAAATATTTGTTTAGCAATTTCGCTTTTTCAATGTCACTTTCCGCGAATAGGTTCCCAGCACTTCTGAGTCCTGCAATTCCATCTATAATTTTCCTCCTCTCCCGAATATACCTGAAGAAAGTTTTGCCGCCACACTTCACCTCTTTAGCCATCTTTTCCTCTGCCTTCCATATTTCTCATTTTGTCTCTTTTAGTTTGATCCTGTATTCCTTTCTGTGTTCCTCTATTTGCAAGCTTTTGAATTTTGTGAAAGCTGTGTTTTTTGCCTTTGAGCAGCCACTTCTTTGGAGAACCAAATAGGTTTCCTTCTCCTCTTGTTTTTATTTACTTTCCTTAAATATTTATCTGTTGCCCCTTTTATTGCCACCTTTAGTTTAGCCCATTGCAATTCCACTTCCCTTATCCCCTCCCACCCTGCCAACTCTTCCTTCAGGTACTTGGCCATTTTACTGAAGTCAGTGTTTTTGAAGTTTAGGACTTTGAGCTTGCTATGACTGGACTGCACCTTGGTTTTTATCTCAAACCACACCGTGTGATGATCGCTGCTACTCACAGGGGCACCCACCCAGACATTCGACACGCTCTCACCGTTGGTGAGCACTAAATCCAGCATTGAGCTTTCCCTGGTTGGTTCCCATCACCATTTGTCTAAGTGACGCATCTTGGAAAGCATCCACAATTTTTTGCTTCTTGACAGATTTGCAGAAGGAATACTCCAATCCACATTGGGCGGATTAAAGTCACCCAATATGATCACTTCCCCCTTTGGGGCTATCTTGGCAATATCTATAATCAATTCGTTATCTATTTCTTCGATTTGAGTCAGAGGTCTGTAGATTACAGCAGTATGGATGACAGTGCCATCTCCTCTTTCCAACACAATCCAGAGCGCTTCTTCTTTTCCCCATGCCCCCTGCATTGCAGTAGCTTTAATATTGCTTTGTACATACAAGGCTGCTGCTACTCCTCCTTTTCCACTTTCTCTGTCTCTTCTGAATAGATTATAGCCAGCTATGGCTATATCCCATTCATGCGATTCATTAAACCATGTTTCTGTAATGGCCACAATGTCCAAGTCCATTTCCACCATTAGGGCTTCCAGATCCGGAATTTTGTTGGCTAAGCTTCGAGCATTTGTACTCATTACTTTCCAGCATTTAGCTGGTTGGCATGTATTTTGCATTGATTTTGTTCTGCCCACTTCTTCCCACTTGTCGTTGATGTGTGGTTTGAAAGTGTGGCTGTTTCTGATGATGTTCTGCTTTTGCCGGGAGTGATATCCTGAACTTGTCCTTCCCCATCAGTCACCCCCTTTTTCTAGTTTAAATGCATATCCACATACTGCCTGAATTTTCACTTAGGATTCTTTTCCCTGCAACAGAGAGATGTAGTCCATCAGCATAGTATAGTCTCTTGTTGGTCCATCTGTTTCCCCAGTCGCCAATAAATCTGAATCCTTCTTGTTTGCACCAGTTCTGGAGCCATGTATTAAAGCTGTTTATGCAATGCAGCCTTTCTGCCCCCTTACCATGAACAGGTAGAACTTCTGAGAATGCTACAGTGTTAACAATGGGCTTTAGCTTCTCTCCCAGAGACTGGAAGCCACCTTGAACTGCAGAGGCGCTGTTTCTAGCCAGGTCATTTGTAACCAAGTGGATGACATCATCAATTTTGGAGTGCTCACTTTCTGCACTAAGTACATCAACAATTTGGTTTGTATTCCTGCTGGCAGAAGAGCCCGGGAGGCATTTGACTATCTTCTCTCCTTTGAACTGTGTTCCCAAGTTGGTGCCTCTGATGATGGAATCCCCAAGTAGTAGTAGTTTTCTGTTTGGTGAGATTTTCTTCATATTTGATGCTTTAGCAGGAGATTTGGCATTGACTGTCTCATTTAAGGGCCCTTCAGTTTCTTTGAATTGGGCATCCTCATTAACCAAAGCAGAGAAGGCATTATGCAGGGATATCTCTTGATGTATAGGGGGTGTCTGCGTTACAGGTCGCAATCTACCCGAGCCCACTGTGATCCATTTGTTCCTGGGATGTTTGATTCTTTGTGGGAGTGATGGTGGACTTTGTTCGGTTTGTATCCTAGAAGAAGAAATTAGACCTTACCTGCTAATTGTCTTTCCTTGAGTTCTCTCCGGGCCAGTCCAGGCACTATAGGGGTTGTCAACCTTCTCCAGCAGCTGAGGACTGAAAAAACTGAAGTTTTGTTGAAACAGCGACTGGCTCCCCCCTGCTGGTCCTTCCTCAGACTAATACTTACTAAGCAGTGGAATCGAAAACATAAACAAATTGAACTTACACAGAACGAAAGACCGAGCCTACCTAAAAACCTGCCCTTACGCTAGGGCTTGTATTTTTTTATTTTTTTCTCCAAATTTGGCTACCCCTCTATAATGTGATTCCGCACCCTAAGTGGAGGAAGCCCCATAAATCCTGCAGATCAAGTTCTGAAAGCGCAGTATCCAATAGCACTCATTCCGCATCTGTCACTCAGACAGTCATATGGCCGAAGCCCGGCCCAGACTAGAAACAAAACTCCGAGGAACCCGGAAATACTGAAAATAGGCGAAAGTCACAGGTGGGACCTGGACTGGCCCAGAGAGAACTCAAGGAAAGACAATTAGCAGGTAAGGTCTAATTTCTTCTTTCTCATCGTCTCTCTGGGCCAGTCCAGGCACTATAGGGGCAGTACCAAAGCAGTACTTAACCCTGGGAGGGACTCGCTAGACTCGCAAGAATGGTCGATGCCCCATCCTTTGCATCTTCCCTGGCCTGAACATCCAATCAATAGTGCTTCGCAAAAGTATGCAGAGACGACCAGGTAGCCGCCCTACAGATATCCACAGGCAGAACTAAGGCAAACTCGGCCCAGGACGCCGCCTGGCTATGAGTGGAGTGAGCGCGCAAGCCCTGCGGAGGCTCTTTTCCGCTTGCTTGATACGCCGCTGCTATGTCTTGTCTCACCCATCTCGCAATGGAGACTTTGGAAGCCGCTTCTCCCTTCCGAGGACCCCCAAACAGAATAAATAGCCTGTCCGACTTGCGAAAAAGACTTTGTCCGTCGCAGGTATCTTTTAAGCACCCGAGCTAAATCCAAGCTTCGGAGAACGGCATCGATGGGTTTACCCTCTAAATCAGGGGTCTCAAACTCAAATTGCTTTGAGGGCCAAATGAGGACTTGTAAAGTAACCCGGGGGCCGCATAAGACGTGGGGCCTCATTTGCATAAGGGGCCTCATTTGCATAAATATTTGCATAATGTTACCATACACTAACTTTTAGTAAACATGCCTCTTAATGAGTATGGATAAAGAAAGACTAAAAGATTCAGAAATAGGAAGACAATCATTAAACTGGGAACCCCAAAAGCCAAACTTGGAATGTACAACAACACTGTAGAAATAAAACTATAAATTAATTTCCTCTTGTACTAAACAAAGCGCAAACATTAATGATGCACATTTCCCAGAGCTGACATATTCCAGTTAATAAATTCAAAATAAAGAGATATTTTTCTACCTTTTGTGCATTTTTTTTCAGTTGCAATTGCTCCAGCCACTTCTGGTTTCTTCGTGTCTTCTGCTATCTCCATCGTCTGCTGTCCATTTGTCCTTTCTTCTCTCTTCTAGTTTTTTTCCATTCTCTCTCCCTACATCTGCTTTAACATACTAATCTTTCTCCTTTTGCTCTTTCCTCATTCCTATTTCATCCACTCAAATTTTACCCCTCCATCCTCATCCTCAATCCCCACTTACTCTCCCAATACCTGGCCAATTGTAGATTTGTCTTCTCTTCCAGACAAAATATTTTTCCCCTCTCCATTTCACTTTCCCAGCTCCATCCCATTCTAATCCTCCCCCAACATCAGCTCCCTTCTAGTTCCAGCCCCACCCAGCATCTGCTCCTTTCTAGTCCCTGCATCAGTCCATTTCCAGTCCTATCCTAGCCTCACCATCAGCCCATTTCCAATCCTAGCCCCCCATCAGCCCATTTCCAATCCTAGCTCCCTCCCCTCACAGCCCATTTCCATTCCAAGCCCCCCTCCCCATCAGCCATTTGCAGTTCAAGCCCCCCTTCCACTCAGCCCATTTCCAGTCCTAGCAACCCCCCCCCCAGCCCATTACCAGTCCTAGACCCCCATGGCCCATTACCAGTCCTAACCTCCCCATAGCGCACTTCCAGTCTTACCCCCCCATCACCCCATTTTCAGTCTTACCCCCCCCATAGCCCATTACCAGTCCTAGTCCCCCCCATAGCCCACTTGCAGTCGTATCCCCCATCACCCCATTTTCAGTCTTACCTCCCCTCATAGGCCATTACCAGTCCTAACCCCCCAATCAGCCCACCTCCAGTCCTAACCCCCATCACCCCATTTTCAGTCCTAGCCCCCACCATAGCCCATTACCAGTTATAACCCCCCCAGCCCATTACCAGTCATAACCCCCCCCTGCCAATAGCCCACTTCCAGTCCTAACCCCCATCTGCCCATTTCCAGTCCTAGCCCCCACCATAGCCCATTACCAGTCATAACCCCCCCTGCCAATAGCCCACTTCCAGTCCTAACCCCCATCTGCCCATTTCCAGTCCTAGCCCCAACCATAGCCCATTACCAGTTATAACCCCCCCCCAGCCCATTACCAGTCATAACCCCCCCCCTGCCAATAGCCCACTTCCAGTCCTAACCCCCATCTGCCCATTTCCAGTCCTAGCCCCCACCATAGCCCATTACCAGTCATAACCCCCCCCACCCCCGCGCGACAGAGGAAAACAAAAAAAACCCAAAACCCTGGCTTCTGCCGTTGCCGCCGTGGCAGCGGCAGAATCAATTGTCAAATTAAAAAAAAAGACTTCTGCTGCTCAAGCAGCAATATCACCTGTCCTGCGGCCCCTTCCCCTGTGCCCGGAGATCCGAATCTGTTCTATCAGCGGCGTGCTTTTCAAGCCGCGAAGAGTATTCCCCTCTCGCGCGGTTTCAGCGGATGATCCTGTGGCGACCACCTGGACAGCAAGGCCTGCTGCAAGGGACGCATGTGCGCCCGTGCCCATGGCACTAGCTCCAAGGATGCCGCCATGGAACCGAGTAGCTGTAAGTAACGCCACGCTGTTGGAGCTTTCAAGCGCAAGAACGCTGTTACTTGCCTTAAAATCTTTTGTACCCTGAGTTCCGGCAAAAACACTGCTCCCAGATTTGTATCGAACACTGCTCCCAAATAAAGGAGCCGCTGTCCCGGTTGCAACTGACTCTTGGCTTGGTTTATAACCCAGCCCAACCGTTCCAGCAGATCGACCACCCGCGCCGTTGCTACAACCGACTCCGACACGGACGGTGCCCGAATCAACCAGTCGTTGAGATAAGGGTGCACCAGAACTCCCTGTCTCCTTAATGCCACCGCCACCACCATTACCTTCGTGAAGGTGCGGGGCGCCGTTGCCAATCCAAAGGGCAACGCTTGGAATTGAAAGTGACCCATGGGTACCGCAAAGCGTAAAAACATTTGATGCTCCGGCCAGACAGGAATATGGAGATAGGCCTCTGTGAGATCTATGGACGTAAGCACCTCCGAGGGCTGTACCGGCAAATAACCGACCGAAGAGTCTCCATGCGGAAATGCGGAACTCTCAGACAGCGGTTGACCGTGCTTGAGATCCAAGATAGGACGAAAAGATCCCTCCTTCTTGGGTACCACGAAATAAATCGAGTATCGACCTAAGCCTAACTGGTCGCGAGGAACCGGCACCACCGCTTGGAGTCGAAGCAATCGATGAAGTCTTCGCAACCGCCCTTGCTTTCTCTATCGACCCACAGGGAGATACCACGAAAGCATCTGTCAACGGGCGAGCAAATTCGAGAGCGTAACCTTTGCGAATAATTTCTAGAACCCAGAGGTCTGATGTTATCGTGGTCCAGACGGAAAGGAAAAACTGAAGACGACCTCCTACCGGAATTTCCATCTGGACCAAGCTCCCTTCATTGTGTCTTTTTGTTAGAGTTCTGCTGGGTTGAAAAATAACCACTGCCGAACCCCCGAGCTCCCCAAAAAGACTGCCCACGAGCTATAAAGCGTCCCCTTTGGTAAGGGGCAAACCTAGAACCTCTGAATCTGCGAAAGTCTCTCGACAGAGCCTTGTGCAGACCGCTAGGCTTCTGACCTTTCGGACGATCCTCCGGGAGCCTACCCCCTTTAGAGTCTCCGAGATCTTTTACAATCTTTTCCAAAGCCGCCCCAAAAAGTAGCGTGCCCTTGTACGGCAGCTTACTGAGACGCGCTTTAGAGGAAACGTCCGCCGCCCAATTCCGTAACCATAGAAATCTTCTGGCCGCAACAACCAAAGCCATAGACTTCGCTGAGACCCTGACCAGATCATAGAAGGCATCAGCTAAGTATGCCGCGGCTGACTCTAGCTTTGCACCTTCATCCTCTCCTTTAGAATGAGTCCCGCCTTGAATCCACCGAATGAATGCTCTGGAAACCTAAGCGCCACAGATAGCCGCTCTGAGCGACAAGGCGCAGGTCTCAAAAGTCTGCTTTAAAACAGATTCTAATTTCCTGTCTTGCAAATCTTTGAAGGCCGCTCCGCCCTCCACCGGAATAGTGGTCTTTTTTGTTACCGCTTATACCAAGGCATCCACCTTAGGCACCTTTAGTAAATTCTGTTCCTCTTGCGGTAAAGGATACAAACGGCCGATAGCTCGAGCTCCCCGAAGAGTAGCTTCCGGACATTCCCACTCAGATTCTACCATCTGCTTCATAACCCTGTGCACAGGAAAACATCTTTGCTCCGTTTTAAACCCCTGGAGCAGAGGATCCTCCAAAGGCTGTTCCTGAGTCATTGGTAGTGCAAGATTCAATGCTGCTAGCGTTTGCAAAATAAGTGCAGCTAACTCTTCCTTCCTAAAAACTCGAAATAGACTAGGATCCTCATTGGCTCCCATGTCCCCCTCCTCTGGATCAGTGGCCCACTGATCCAGGCCAGAGTCCACAAGGAGCTCTCCTTCTTCTATTCCCTGGAGTTCCGGGATGAGCAGGCCGACGCTATCGGCGCATCCCTGTAACCCCTGGACTGATTTGGATGTGCCCTCACCCGAGTCCAAGGGAGAAATGCCCTGCACCGGGTTAAGAGAGAACAGGGGGATAGGGTCCGTAACCTGCGCTTGATGCCTCTTAAGACAATAAGCCTGATGTAAAGCCGAAATCAGCTGAGAAAGCAGATTCTAAGCTGCCAGGCGTTGTAACTAAAGCTTGTGGAGGAGCTTCCCCCATTGTAATAGGCTTTTTAGACTTCGCCTTTTTCTTTGCGGTACCCGCCTTACTAGCACTCAAAATGTCTGAATTATCAGAAATGGCTGCCTTTCCCGCCATTTCTGACTTGTTCTGAGGGCCCCCTGACCGCTCGCAGGCCCTCCATACCGGCGATCGGAACCGTGACGGAAAACCAGAGTTTAAAAGAAACCCATGCACAGAATTAAGCCTCCGGAGCAACGTGGCGATTTGAACTGCCGCCAGACAAACAAGAAACCAGACTAACCTGCTGCGTTACATAGATAAAACTGCCCCGATCCAAACCGCCAATGCCGAAGCAAAATAATCAAGGAAAACCCCGGAATCCGACTGACCTTAGCGAAGCAGAGTACCGCTGTATTTCTGCGCTCAGAACACTTGATACCGCTGCTAGCGGGAGAGTGATTCTGGCCCCGGGGGCGGGCTGAGGATCTCTGGGGCTCCTAGTATCCGCTCTCACCCCCGGTAAAGAAGCTGAACACTAAGGCAGGCTCTGCCTTACAGCTCCGATGAAACCGGCCTACTGCCTACACTGGTAAACAGAACTGATTATAAACTTGAACAGAGAGCCCTGCTAGAGCTCTAAACTTGCTGAAGAAAGTCTAAAGAAAAAAAGAAAATTAAACTAATTTTTTTCTCCACATGTCATCTCACTATGTCCTGGAGCCAGTCAGCTACCGTCCCTCCAGCTGCTGAGGACTGAAAGACTGAGGAAGGACCAGCAGGGGGAGCCAGTCACTGTTTCAAAAAAAACTTAAGTTTTTTCAGTCCTCAGCTGCTGGAGAAGGTTGACAACCCCTATAGTGCCTGGACTGGCCCGGAGAGACGATGAGGAAGAGGTGTGTTTCATTGCAGCTAGCTCTTTCCTTAGTAGAGACAATTCTTTATGCATGGCAGCTAGTTCTTCCATTAGTAGAGTCAGCGTAGTTACTCACTTGTAACAGGTGATCTCCAGGAAAGTGTAGTTACTCACCTGTAACAGGTGATCTCCGGGAACAGCAGGAATTTAGTCTTCACATATGGGTATTGTCGGGACCGACGGAGCCTGCGCGGGAACGCTCCCCAGCGTCCAATAGGAATGCTTTTGGGAGCATCCCTCAGCACATGTGCGCTGCCTTCCCGCCTTTCCAACTGTCCCTCTTCAGTTAAGTTTGTAGCTGAGTGAAAGAATAGAGAGAGAGAGAGAGAGAGAGAGAGAGAGAGAGAGAGAGAGAGACACAACTCCTAGGGGAAGTGGGTGGGTTGTGAGGACTTAAATTCCTGCTGTTCCCGGAGATCACCTGTTACAGGTGAGTAACTACGCTATCTCCAGGAACAAGCAGGAATGTAGTCCTCACATACAGGGACTCCCCTAGCTGAAGATGCCAGGGAGATATCCCCAAGAAGGTGCCACCGTGGAAGATGAGAATCCTTCCTCCCATGGATCTCTGGCATCCCACCAAGATTGGTGGGTAGGAGTTGGTTTATATATGAAAGAGGTTTTGAAGAACAGCTTGGCCAAAGAAGGCATCCAGACGGGAGGCTTTATCTAGGCAGTAGTGGGCTGTGAAGGTGTGTACCGAAGCCCAGGTGGCTGCTCGACAAATGTTATTGATAGACACAGAGTGGAGATTAGCCATAGAAGCTGCCATGGCTCTCACATTGTGAGCTGTGACATGGCCCTGAAGAGGAAGACCCTTACTCTCATAAGTAAAGGATATGCATTGGGCAATCCATTTAGATAAAGTTCTTTTGGAGACTGGAAGTCCCAAATGACTAGGGTCAAAAGCTAAAAAAAGTTGCGAGGACTTTCTATGTTGCTGTGTTCTTTGAATGTGAAGCATAGTTACTCACCTGTAACAGGTGATCTCCGGGAACAGCAGGAATTTAGTCTTCACAAATGGGTATCATTGGTACCGATGGAGCCTGCGAGGGAACGCTCCCCAGCGTCCAATTAGAAAGCTTTTGGGAGCATCCCACAGCACCTGCATGCTGCCTTCCCGCCTTTCCCAACTGCCTCTCTCCAGTTGAGTTTAAAGCTGAGACAAAGAGAGAGAGAGGGAAAGAGAACTCCTAGGGGAGGTGGGTGGGAGGGTTGTGAAGACTAAATTCCTGCTGTTCCCGGAGATCACCTGTTACAGGTGAGTAACTATGCTATCTCCAGGAACAAGCAGGAATGTAGTCTTCACATATGGGGACTCCCTAGCTTTAGATGCCAGGGAGAGACCCCAGAAGTTGTGTGTCCCTGTGAAAGGGCTCCACTTCCCCCCATGGATCTCTGGCATCCAACCAGGGATGGTGGGTAGGAGTTGATTAGGTATGGAACAGGTGTTGGAGAACAGCCTGACCAAACAAGGCATCTCGGCGGGAGTCCTTGTCCAAGCAGTAATGGGCTGTGAAGGTATGAACCGAGGCCCAAGTGGCTGCTCGACAGATGTCATCGATAGACACAGAGTGCAGATGAGCCATTGAAGCAGCCATGGCTCTCACATTGTGAGCTGTGACATGGCCCTCCAGAGGAAGATTCTTACTTTGATAGGCAAAGGAAATACACTGTGCAATCCAGCTGGACAGTGTTCTCTGGGAGACTGGAAGTCACAAATGAGAAGGATCAAAAGCAACAAAGAGTTGAGAGGACTTTCTATGTTGCTGTGTTCTTTGCAAGTAAAAGTTTAAAACTCTTTTACAGTCCAAAGTATGAAGATTCCTTTGTGCATTTGATGCATGAGGCCTTGGAAAGAACACAGGCAGGTAGACCGCTTGGTTAAGATGAAAAGGCGAGACCACCTTTGGCATAAAGTGTGGATGAGTCCTAAGGACTACCTTGTCATGATGGAACCTTGTATAAGGTGGATCAGCCACTAGTGCCTGCAACTCACTGATGCGACGTGCTGATGTGATTGCAATGAGAAAGATAGCTACTACCTCAATGAAATTCCTTTCTTGGAAAGTTAAGGGTTCGAAAGGTGGCTTCATGAGCTGACCAAGAACCAGGTTTAAGTCCCATGCCACTGGTGGTGGCCTAATGGGAGGCATAGTAAGAAGGCGGCCTCTAATAAATATTGCTATAAGAGGATGGGAGGAAATAGGTTGTCCATTTAGAGGCTTGAAAGAAGCTTCAATAGCACTCAAATGGACTCTTACTGAATTAGTCTTAAGTCCTGCATTGGATAAATAAAGGAGATACTCCAGTAATGATTCCAGAGGTATCGCAAGGGGGTTAAGACCCTTCTGCGAGCACCATATGGTAAACCTCTTCCACTGAAAAGCATAAGAGTGTCTTGTGGAAGGTTTCCTGGAAGCAAGGACATCCTTTACTTGCTGAGAGAGATTAAGATCATGAAGATCTAGGCCTTCAGCAACCAAGCTCTGAGATGCAGAGACTGGGGATTGGGATGCCATAACATTCCATCCTCCTGAGACAGGAGATCTGGAGCAGATCCTAACTCCAGGGAGGGAGCATGAGAGAGATGTAGAAGCAGAGGGTACTACACTTGCCGTGGCCAATGTGGCGCTATGAGAATCATACGCCCTCTGTCTCTCTGAAGCTTGAACAGGGTTTTGGGAATTAGGGGAATGGGTGGAAAGGCATAAAGGAAGTCTTTCCCCCAATGAAGGAGGAAAGCATCCCTGGCCTGAGAGCCCTGAGCTGGAATTCTGGAACAGAACCGGGGAAGTTTGGCATTCAACGGACTTGCAAAGAGGTCTATGTCTGGGGTTCCCAAAATTTGAAAAATCTTGGCCACCTGGTCTGCATGGAGAGACCATTCGTGTGGAAGCAGAACTCGACTGAGTCTGTCTGCCCAAGAGTTTTGTATGCCTGGAAGATACACTGCCTGGAGATGAATCTGATACTCTCTGGCGAGGGCCCATAGTCGCAAAGCTTCGCTACAAAGTGACAGAGAGCCTGTTCCGCCCTGCTTGTTCTCGTAGTACATGGCTACTTGATTGTCCGTATGAATGAGGACTGTTTTGTAGCTGAGCAGGGTGTGGAACACTCGAAGAGCAAGGAAGATTGCTCTGAGCTCTAAGAGATTGATATGTAGATGAGTCTCCTGTGGAGTCCAAGTGCCTTGGGTGGAGAGGTCTTGCAGATGAGCTCCCCAATCTATTGGTGAAGCATCTGTTTTGAGAGTTGCTTGGGCTATAGGTTGTTGAAATGGGGACCCCAGCAACAGGTTCAGAGTGGACTGCCACCACTGGAGAGACAAAATAAGGCGATTTGTATTTGCTATTTTGTCTGACAGGCACCCTGATGCCTGGGTCCATTGAGTGGATAAAGTCCACTGGGCTGCTCTCATATAGAGGCGAGCATAAGGAACCACATGCACTGTTGATGCCATGTGGCCTAGTAGTTGTAACATTTCTCAAGCAGTGAGATGATGTTTTAGCACTCCTTGAGAAGCTAACTGCAAAATGCGAAGGCAACGGGTCTGGGGAAGATAGGCCCTTGCTTTTCAGGTATCCAGCAAAGCTCCTATGAACTCCAGAGACTGAGTGGGAGTTAGATTGGATTTTAGGATGTTTATGACCAGACCCAAATACTGGAGGATACGCATTGTGCAAGATAGGGAAATCCTGGCCTCTGACTCTGATGGGGCTTGAATGAGCCAGTTGTCTAAGTAGGGGAAGACAAATATTTCTAGAGTGCGGAGAAATGCTGCTACCACAGCCATGCACTTCGTAAACACTCTTGGTGCTGAGGCCAGGCCGAAAGGAAGCACCCTGTATTGGTAGTGCTTTCCTTGAAAAAGGAACCGAAGGAACTTTCTGTGAGTTGGATGGATGAGAACATGAGTGTACGCATCCTTGAGATCTAGAGAACAAAGCCAATCCTGACTCTGAAGGTATGGCAGCAGAGTTCCCAGAGAAACCATTTTGAATTTCTCTTTGAACAGGAATTTGTTTAATTCTCTGAGGTCTAAAATAGGTCTGTGTCCCCCTGTTTTCTTTGGGATAAGGAAATAGGGGGAGCAAAACCCTGTACCCTGTTGATAAATGGGTACTTCTTCTATTGACCCTTGGGCAAGAAGCATAGTGACCTCTTGACCTAACAGGTTGATGAGAGAGGTCTGAGAATTGAACTGTCTTACCACTGTGGGAGGGGGCATGCACAAAAAGTGAAGCTTGTACCCCTCTTTTATAATGGAGAGTGTCCAATGCTCTGTTGTTATCTGCCCCCATCTGGAGGCAAAGTGACACAACCTTCCTGGAACGGTGGAAGGGTCTGGTCCATTGAGGGCGAGGAAGGCTAAGTTCTCCAGATGAAAGTCAAAGGCCTTGTGGAGGCTGAGACTGCTGAGACGGTTGAGGCTTAGACGTCTTTGCTTTCCTTTGTTTAGGTGGTTGCTGACTCTTTTGGGCAGGCTGACCTGCAGAACGTCCCTATTGGGAATAAGAGGGATAAAACCTCTTCTTTTTTGAGAGGAATGTTTTTTTTTTTAAAGATTTCTTTCTTGCAGGATCAGCTGTGGCTTTGGATAACCTAACCAAAGTGGAGTTGTCAGCATCCAACTCATTAGCTTTCTCTTGCCAATTTTTGCCAAATAGATTCTCACCTGTACAAGGGATATTGCCCAGTTTGTCCTGCACCCAGAGCTCCAAATCGGATGCCTGGAGCCAGGCAATTCTACGTGCCCCTATGGCAATGGCAGAGGTTCTGCTTATGCACTCAAAACAGTCAAAAGCTGCACGATTGACAAACTTAGAAACATCCTGGGCATGTTTAACCAGTGTGAGAAAATCCTGCCTCTTGTCATCAGGAAGGAGAGGGCTTAAAATCTCCAAGTCTCCTGTGACTTCTTTAAGGAACATTCCCATATATAAAATATAGGAACTGATCCTGGCAGAAAGCATGGAAGCCTGGAAAATACGACGTCCAAAGGCATCCAAGGTTCTACACTCACGTCCTGGAGAATTAGAGGCATGCCTCTTTGCACTTCTGATCCTTCTCATAGCTGATTCCACTACAATAGAGTGGTGAGGAAGCTGAGTTTTCTGGAAACCAGGACAAGGAGGGACTCGATGCATGGTATCCAGTCTGCGAGAGTGAGGAGAGATGGTAAGAGGTGTCTCCCACATTCTCAACATGAGGTCATCTAAGATTTCATGGATAGGCAGAGTAGCTGCCTCCTTAGGAGCTTTGGGATATTGCAAAATCTCCAACTCCTTAGCTCTGGGCACTGTTTCAGGAGCCACAGTAATGGACAGACCTCGAGCCACCTCCCTGATAAAATCCTGAAAGGAGATATCTTCTGGAGACATCCTACGTTTAGGGGAGGAAGGCTCCTCCGGGAGAAGTATCCCGGTACCGGCAGAGCTGTCAGAATCCTCAGAGTCCTCCGAGGATTCGAAGTACCTCTTGTCCGGATGCTCTTGATGAGCCCGATATCCGTACTGGCCGAAGTCGGTACCGGGGGGGCATCGGTACCGGTGTATCGGCACCGGAAGGCATCGCATGACTGGGTGCTGGCAAAGCAGACACCGATGTCGATGTTATTGGTACCGGTACCGGCGTCGGTACCGGCTGAACTGTCTGACACGGTTCCGAGGGTGTCGATGCCGCAAGGAGAGTCGCCAGTTTGCGTTCAATAGCCAGGAACCTCTGGTCTATCGACACTGCCGATGCCTGGGTATCGGTACAGGAAGCAGCCAGTACCCCAGAGCACGGCACCAGTAGTTCTGCCGAGGTCGAGGCCTCGAGAACATCCTGGAGCCCCGATAATGCTTTGGAAGCCGAAGCCTCCTGCCGGGGCAATTTTGCCGGTACAGAACCCTCAAGGGCAACGCCAGAGGCATCTCGATGCTTAGAAGGAGATCTACCCTTTGAGGACTGGCTGGACTTATGTTTGGTTACCTGAGATCCATGGGAGGAAGACGAAGCCCTGGAAGACGTCGATGCCAAGGAAGCTGCATCGGAGGGAAAAAGGGGCTGAGCTTAGCAGCTCGGTTTTGTCAACCCTTCTTGGACATCATGGCGCAAGCCATACACTCGGAGATGGAGTGGTCAGGACCTAAACATTTGAGACACCACTCATAGGTGTCGGTGACGGAGATGGTACCGCCACACTTGGTGCACTTTTTGAAACCCGAAGCGGGTTTTTCCATACTGGAGGAAATTTTGGGGTTAAGGCCCAAAATGGCGCATGCACCTGGAAAGAAAAGTTTGGAAAAAAATAGAATATATATATATATATATATATATATATATATATATATATATATATATTTTTTTTTTTTTTAAACAAAAGAAGAAAAGAAAAGAGAACCGGCAGTACCGGTATAGCATCGAGGAAGGCAGACGCGACCACAAAAAAGAAGGAAGGAGGACAACATTTTCTGCAGTGACAGGGACAACGACCTGCTGGCTCCGCGGAAAATGAAGAACTGGAGAGAGGCAGTTGGGAAAGGCAGGAAGGCAGCACGCAGGCACTGTGGGATGCTCCCAAAAGCTTCCTAATTGGATGCTGGGGAGCGTTCCTGCGCAGGCTCCGTCGGTACCGACGAAACCCATATGTGAAGACTACATTCCTGCATGTTCCTGGAGATAAGGCTAAGGCCCTTTTACAATCAAAAGCATGAAGGTTTCTTTCTGCATTAGAGGCATGAAGCCTCGGAAAAAATAAAGGAAGATAAATTGATTGGTTTAAATGAAAAGGTGACACCACCTTTGGCATAAAGTGTGGGTGAGTTTGAAGAACAACCTTATGACGAAATCTAGTATAAGGAGGATCAGCCACTAAAGCTTGCAATTCACGAATGCGACGGGCAGAGGTGATTGCAATCAGGAAGATGACCTTCCAAGTCAAAAACGTAAGGGCTGTAGTGGCCAAATGTTCAAAAGGCGGCTTCATGAGCTGCCCGAGAACTAGATTTAGATCCCATGCTACCGGTGGTGGCTTGATGGGAGGTTTAGTTAATAAAAGACGTCTCATAAGTCTTGATAGGAGTGGATGAGAGGAAATCGGTTGTCCATTTAGAGGCTTATAAGAAGCTGCAATTGCACTAAGATGGACTCTTACCGAATTGGTCTTTAACCCAGAATTCGGTAAGTGAAGGAGATACTCTAGTATGGATTCTAAGTGTATGACCAGGGGGTTTAATCCCTTTTTGGAGCACCATATAGTAAAACGTTTCCACTGGAAGGCATAAGATCTTCTTGTGGAAAGTTTCCTAGAAGCTTGATGGATATCCTTTACTTGCTGGGACAGGTTGAAATCCTGGAGGTCTAAGCCTTCAGCAACCAGGCCGTGAGGTGCAGGGAATGGAAATTTGGGTGCCATAGCGTCCCGTTCTCCTGGGAAAGGAGATCTGGAGCATGCCCTAACTCCAGAGGTGCCGCTTGAGAGAGATGTAGAAGCAGGGAATACCACGTTTGGCATGGCCATCGTGGTGCTATGAGAATCATGCGATCCCTGTCTTTCTGAAGCTTGAAGAGTGTTTTGGGGATGAGGGGAATGGGTGGGAAGGCATAAAGGAAGCCCTGATCCCAGTGAAGTAGGAAGGTATCCCTTGCCTGATAGTTGTGAGCCAGAATCCTGGAATAGAACCGGGGAAGTCTGGCATTCAGTGGACTTGCAGAGAGTCTGGAGTGCCCCAGAGATGAAATATCTTTGCCACCTGGTCTAGGTGGAGGGACCACTCGTGAGGCAGCAGTACTCGACTGAGTTTGTCTGCCCAAAGGTTTTGAATGCCTGGAAGATATACCACTAGAAGGTGAATTTGATGCTCTCTGGCGAGGGCCCACAGTCGTAAAGCTTCGTTGCATAACGACAGAGCCTGTTCAGCCCTGCTTGTTCACAAAGAACATGACTACTTGATTGTCCGTCTGGAGTAGGACTGTCTTGTAGCTGAGCTGGGCGTGGAACACTCGAAGAGCTAAATAGATTGCTCTTAATTCCAGGAGGTTTATGTGTAAACCAACCTCCTGTGGAGTCCAGGTGCCCTGGGTAGAGAGATGATTCAGGTGTGCTCCCCAACCCACCTGTGATGCATCTGTTGTTAGGGTGGCCTGAAAGAGGGGTTGATGGAAAGGAGACCCCACTGTCAGATTTTTTAGTGATTGCCACCATTGGAGGGACAAAATTAGTCGTTGAGAGGTTGTTATTTTGTCTGAGAAATGACCCGTGGCCTGTGTCCACTGTGTGGAGAGGGTCCACTGAGCTGCTCGCATGTGAAGGCGAGCATATGGGACTACATGAACTGTGGATACCATATGTCCCAGTAACTGCAGTAGCTCTCGTGCAGTGAGGGAGGATTTGCCCGCTGCTTGAGAAGCTAGTTACATTATGCGAAGACACCGGGCTTGTGGAAGGAAAGCCCTTGCCTGTCTGGACCAGACAGGCTCTTATGAATTCTAGGCATTGGGAAGGAACTAGTTGAGATTTTGGGAAGTTTATTACCAATCCTAAGTATTGGAGGATTCGCATTGTATGGGACAGTGCAGTGCTGGCATCTGCAACTGTAGGGGCTCGAATGAGCCAGTCGTCTAAGTAGGGAAAGATGAAAATCCCCAGGGTTCGTAGAAATGCAGCTACTACTGCCATGCATTTCGTGAATACCCTTGATGCTGAAGCCAGACCAAAAGGAAGAACCCTGTACTGGAAATGTTTTCCCCTGAAAAGGAAACGTAAAAATTTCCTGTGATCTGGATGGATGAGAATGTGAGTATATGCATCCTTTAAGTCTAGAGAGCAAAGCCAATCCTGGCTTTGAAGGTATGGCAGAAGAGTTCCTAGAGAAATCATTTTGAATTTCTCTCGAAACAGATATTTGATTGTCTGCAGAGGTTTGTGAATTGAATTGCTTTAGAATTGTAGGAGGGGGCATGCTGTAAAAATGAAGCTTGTACCCCTCTCCTACAATGGACAAAGTCCAATCTTCTGCTGTTATCTGATGCCATCTGTTGACAAAGTGGCATAACCTGCCCGGAATACTGGGGGGTTGGGGACCCTTCAGAGGCAGGGAGGCAAAGCTTTCTAGGAAGGAGTCAAAGACCTTGAGGGGGCTGAACCTGGAGAGCTGGTTGGGCTCTCGGGCCTTTTGGCTTCTTTTGCTGTCTAGTTTGTCCCTTTTGGGCAACCTGACCTGGAGTTTGACTCTGCTGGGTATAGGAAGGATAAAACTTCCTCTTTTTGCTAAAAGAGGGTTTTTTAAAAGGCTTCCTTTTGGCTGGAGTGGTTGTAGACTTTGATAATCTATCTAAGGTAGAATTGTCAGCATCTAACTCGTTAGCCTTTTCCTTCCAGTTCTTGCCGAAGAGATTCTCCCCCGTGCAAGGAATGCTGCCTAACTTGTCCTGTACCCAAGTCTCCAAGTCTGATGCCTGTAGCCAGGTAATCCGTTGTGCGCCAATGGCAATAGCAGAGGTTCTGCTGATGCATTCGAAGCAGTCAAAGGCTGCATGATTGACAAACTTGGAGACACCTTGAGCATGCTTAACTAGAGCAAGAAAATCTTGTCTCTTATCATCTGGGAGAAACGGGCTCATAAGTTCAAAGTCTCCTGTGACTTCCTTGAGGAACATTCCCATATATAGGATATATGAACTGATCCTAGCTGAAAGCATAGAAGCTTGAAAAGTCCTGCGTCCAAAAGTATCCAGAGTCCTGCATTCACGACCTGGAGGATTGGATGCATGCCTCTTTGCACTTTTCATCCTATGCATGGCTGATTCCACTACCATTGAATGGTATAGCAGCTGAGTTTTCTGAAATCCAGGACATGGCGGAACTCGATACATAGTATTAAGTCTCCTAGAGTGAGGAGAAGTAGTCAGAGGTGTCTCCCCACATTCTGAGCATCAAGCTATGCAGAATTTCATGGATAGGCAGAGTGGCTGCCTCCTTAGGAGCTTTAGGATATTGGAGAATTTCCAATTCCTTTGCTCTGGGTTCGTCTTCAGGAGCTACTGTGATTGAAAGACCTTTGGCCATATCACGGATGAAATCCTAAAATGACATGTCCTCTGGAAGTGACATTCTGCGTTGGGGAGAAGAGGGATATTCTAGGAGGAACCCTCTAGTGCCAGCAGAATTGTCAGAGTCTTCGGAATCGGAGGAATCGAAGTATTCCTGACCCCGATGCTCTTGCAAAGCACGATCCCGGTACCGATCGAAGTCGGTACCGAGCTGACCCGGTATCGCATTGTCAATTCCAGCCAGAGATGGCATGGGAAGAGTTCTTACCGGGGCCGGTACCGGTGTCTGTACCGGTGTCAGTACCGGTGCCCGTGGGACCACCGGTACCGCAGCTGAAAGAAGAGCTGCGATGCTGCGCTCGATAGCGAGGAACCTCTGGTCTATCGACGCTGCCGATGCCTGGGTGTTGGTACCGGTAAGGATGGCCGGAACCCCTGAGCATGGCACAGGTAGTTCTTGCGAGGTTGAGGCCTCGAGAACATCCTGAAGCCCCATCGATGCTTTGGAAGCCGAAGCCTCCCGCAGGGCTGTTTTGCCAGTGTGGTTCCCCCTCAAGGGCAATGCCAATGGCTTCTCGATGCTTAGCAGGAGAGCTACCCTTTCAGGACCGGCTTTTATGTTTAGTTACCTGAGATCCATGGGAGGAAGAAGAGGCCCCTTGACGATGTCGATGCAATGGATCTGGCATTTGAAGAAAAGAGGGTACCGAGCTTTGCAGCCCGGTTCTGTCTTCCTCTTTTAGTCATCCCCATGCAGGAGAGACATTCAGTTGGAGAATGTGCAGGTCCTAAACATTTCAGACACCAATCATGGGTGTCAGTGACGGAAATGGTACCACCACACTTAGTACATTTTTTAAAACCACTAGTTGGCTTTTCCATAATTTAGGAATATGGGGCCTAGTGCCCAAAATGGCGCCTAGCACAAAAGAGGAAAGTTTCTGAAAAAAAACCAGTCTAAAGCTTAAGGGTTTTTTTTGTATGAAAAGAAAAGAAAAGAACCAGCGTACCGGTAGGCGTCGTGCGGTAGGCAAACGCGACAAGAAAAGAAATTTAAAGACGGAATTTTCTGCGGTGACAGGGAATAGATCCTGTCGGCTCCGCAGTAAACTGAAGAGGGACAGTTGGAATGGCGGGAAGGCAGCGCGCATGTGCTGAGGGATGCTCCCAAAAGCGTTCCTATTGGACGCTGGGGAGCATTCCCGCGCAGGCTCCGTCGGTACCGATGATACCCATATGTGAAGACTACATTCCTGCTTGTTCCTGGAGATAATTCTTTATGCATGGTAGCTTACTTGAGGCACATAGGAAAAGCTCTTAGGTTCCAAATGATTTGTCTCAGAATGAAAGCACCACAGTTATTGCACTGAATACATGACATGCTGATTAAGCAGTCCTAGGAGGAGGAGAAGAAGAAGAAATGGTGGGCTTAACACCAAATTAAAAGGATAGATGGCAAAGCATGTGACCACTATATAGGCAATGCAGCCCTGGGGTGGGTGGGGAGAGGGGTGGGGTGGGCAGGAACCTAAGTGTCCCTGGCCAGTAGGCCTTACATGAACTGTGGGCACACGCAGAGATCTGATTTAAGGGCTACACAAGGAATGTAGGCAGTCAGAATATTCCCAAAAATTAATGTATAACCAACAGTTAAATTCTATATTAGCAACAAAACAGGCAAAAAGATAGAAAGCTGACAGCTTAGCTGTGTGGAGGCTCTGGAAGCTGTGAAGACTTAGAGTTGACCAAGTACTTGTGGCAGGCTGTAAGATAAGCCCCGCCCTGGGAGTAGGGTTTGCAACAGACAATTCAAACAATGGAAGCAGAAATAGTCAAACTGAACTTTTGATTTCTATGTATCTGACTACTGTGCAAAAGTCCCTGTAACTTTAACTGATACCTTGTGCCCTAGGGTCGCCACCTGCTCTCCACCATTTTAGATAAGCCAGTATCTCATTACAGCCCATTTTAAATGCCCATGCAAAATAAGCCTGGGATAAAAGCTTATATTGCATGTCTCGGAGTGCCACTATCACCATGGGCCCGAATTTGAGCCGAGCGGTGCTATGCGCCGTGTCTGTACATAGCTCTCCCACCTCCCGCCTAACCTGGATTTTCAATGCTGGGGTCATATGCGGCCCTAGCATAAAAAAATCTGGGTGTTGCCGCAGACAGGAAGTCGCAGGAGCTACATGGTTAGCCCCATAACCTAAAGTGCCTCGAAGACATACCAGGCAAGAACTCTGCATTGCCATGTATGGGGAGGTAAACCGACGGAGGGGGAATGACTGAGCTTTTGGCATACCCACCCCCACGTATGCAGAAGGGGTTGCAACAAGAACAAGTCTGCTAAGCGCCCCTGGAACCTTGCCACGCATCGCATGAAGAACATATTCAGGAGACAAAGGAAACAAGAAGGTTCTATCACATGCCTGGCACGTATCGTTCTCCATGTCAAAGAGCCAGTCTTTAAGGTGGCGCAGTAAGCAGGTCAGATTGTAGTTCCTCAAATTTGGTAGATACATACCTCCTGAGTACCATGGCATCTGCAGCTGCTGTATCAAGATCCAAGGTTTCTTGGCCCTCCATAGAAATTTACTGAGCTGGCTAGCCAGGAGGCGCAGATCTTTAGCCATAAGCCAAAGAGGTAATGTCTGAAATACATACAACCAACTAGGAAAGACCACCATCTTGAGAAGAGCTATTCGACCACCCAGTGTAATGGGCAGGTCATGCCAGCTTCAAAGGGTGGCAGTCGAGTCCAACAATGGGGAGATACTGTGGTTATATAGTTCAGATAAATCCTCAGGGAGTATAGCGCCCAGGTATTGGAAAGAGCCAACAGCCCAATGAAAAGGAACTTCCCCTCCCAGTGTGCGCGAATATTGGTTTACAGTGGCAGGGCTTCCGACTTATCTAAGTTTGTAGCCAGAGAAGGACCCAAAGACATGAAAAACCTTTAACAGGGCGTCAACCGAGCTCTGTGGTTCTGTTAGACATACCAAGAAATCATCCACAAAGATGGAGATTTTGAAGGTGTAGGCTCCCATGGAAACAACTCTGGATATCAGCCTGTTCCCGAATAACATGTAGCAATAGTTCCAGCGTCAAAAGAAATAGTAAGGGGGACAAGGAGCATCCATATCGTATTTCTCTTTGAAGGAAGAAAACTTTCAGTTCAAGAGCCACTGATCAGGAGGTAGACTCGTGGCAAATCGTAAAACAGCCGTATTGCCTGCACAAAGGGCTTCCGAAAACTGAAATGTTCTAAAACTAGGAACATATACTCCCAAATGACACGGCCAAATGCCTTATCTGCATCAAAACTAATAAGGAGTGAAGGGATCGCCTTAGCTAGACAATGATGTACAGTTGCCAGGATCTGGCGAACACCGACAACCACATGTCACCCCTTGACAAAATTCAGTTAAGGAGGTTGAATAAGGAAAGGCACAAAAGCAGACAGCCGATCCACCAAGATTGTGGAAAGAATCTTCTGATCTAAATTAATCATGGAAATTAGGCAATAAGAGCTCGGGTTCTGTTAGACATACCCAGGCTTTGGGATCACAGGGATCAAAACTGTTACCACCATAAGGATAGTATTCTCGTTCCAAGAGCTTCTGATACATAACCACCAAAGGAACAGAAACCCTATCGTGTAGCAGCTTGAAGAATTCACCACTGAACTCATTGGACCCCGGAGCCATAGCCATATGCAACTTTTAATCACACTCTGCACCTCTACTGCAGCAATGGGCCAGTTCAAGGATACCAGCTGATCTTCTAACAATTTTGGGAGTCCAAATTTCTGCAAGTAACCGCGGGTGACTGCAGCATCCCCAGCTTCTGCCGAGTATAACTGTTGCCTGTGCAACCTTTTCCTGTTTGGAGCTAAGAATTTCTGCCGCATTCCAGAGCCCCCTCCACATATCATTGTTCCTGCCCCTAACTGATCAGGGAAGAGAACATCCCAGTTTGTTCTCATGACAATGGAAGGCACAATGATAATATAGCAGAGATTGTTTAGTCCGCGAATGCAGCAGGATGTGGAGCTCAGATTGCAGGGCAAGATATTCAGACTGGGCATCAGTCAAGAACTACTGGAGTAATCCCTGTCACACCATCTGCAATCGCCAGCCCTGGGGAACCCCTAGAGTTCAACCCTGTGAGTCCAAGGAGGATCCCCAATCCAAGGTTAATACACCTTTACTGGTTTCCCAGCCTACAACTGCCCACATACCCAAGCCCAGAGATGCATACAGCTGCGCAGTCCATCCCACCCCACCTTCCCAGACCATCCTTCCATCTCACCCCACCTCTCCCCCCCCATAGGAGAGCAACCTCTGCCTTCGAGCACCACTCTATCCCCCATCCCCCACCCATCTGTTTCCCTCTTGGAGCTTCTCCTCCTATACTGAACCTCTTCTGCTGTCCCTCCTCTAGGGAATCACTATCAACGTGTAGGACTCCCCCCTCTGAAATTCCAGGACCCACTAAGGAAACAGCTTCCCACTTAAACTGCATACATTGGACCCAGCGACCGACCTCCCCTGTCGAGCCTACCCCCTTATCACTATGCCCATCTATTAACAAACACTCTTACCTATTCGGTCTTCCGCTCCCCCTCCCAACCCCATAACCAACATACAAATACATGTAGCTCCCCCAAGCCAATGCACCAACCCAAGGACAGTGGTGGACAGAAAGAGAAAAATGCCTGTTGAGCATGAGGAGAGGACCTAAAAAAAAACAAGAGGCAGGAATGTGTACTGGGGCACATGGAAGGCATGATATTAAGCAAGAATCTGACACGCAAGTCCACCAGATGGGAGCAGATCTGTGAGAATTCCTTCTGCATGCCATTAGCCTTGCTGAGTAATCTTGAAAGGCCAGGACCTTTTGGCCCTCATATTCCAGTGTATTTTAATGCTGCAATGCAAGCAAGATGGCCTCCTTCTGTGCATAGCTATGGAAGCGGACCAGCATTGCCATGAGGTAGAGAATAGTTCTCCCTGCCTGGGCCAACACAGTGCGCCCTCTCTAACTTTAGAGCCCAAATGCTGCAGCAGAACTAGGGCTGTGAGGAACCAAGTTTCGAGGAACCCCAAGAGTTTTGCGTCTTTAAGGCTCTCAGAAAAAAATCTGCTCCAATTTTCTAAGTCATCCAGTTTTTCAATCTGTTGGACAACCAAAGCTTTTAGCGCTGCAAGGATTTCCCCATGACCGCACGACACGTCCTCCAGGGCAGACACATGGACCTCGGCATTATCCATACAAGTCTGAAACAATTCAAGAGCGTGTGAGACAGTCTATTTTAGCTGCCAGTTGGTCAAAGCGGCCCCCCAATACTGCGACTACTGTTGCAGAGACAACTTCCAACATATTCCCCATTCTGGAGTGTGCAGGCTGGCCACATGGGAATCTGCCATCTTGGCTGCCTCCAGCCGGGGCTTCTCCTTCTTGACGCCTTTTGTGGGCATGTAGGCATTCTCCGCCATCTTCCCGGGATAGCAAAAAATCATGCACCCAGTTCTAATCACAGTTGAGGTTAAAGAGGCTTAAAATAAGAACTTTAAGGGCCTCTCTGAGAGGGGACTGCCCGGAGCCCAGAGAAACTCTATCTCGCTGGTTCACCACATTATGTGATCCCCCAGGGTACAAGTTATATTTAACAGGGTGAATCAAATTGGCATTGGGCAGGCCTATACGTTAAGGGTAGCATAGAGTCAAACAGGATAAACATTCTATAGGGAAGAAAATGTGGTGTTTGTATGTGTTGGAGAAGAATGTAGTGGTGGTGGGGGCATAGCACTGCCCATCTGGACAGGATGAAGAAACAGATAGTGAAATGCAAAGAAATTAAGAAGGCCAACAAATTGGTTAACAGAGTAATGGAAGATTTCAATAACCCCAAAATTGGTTGCATAAATGTCTGTTTGGGACATATTAGGGAAGTAAAGTTTCTAAATGCCATACATGATTGCTTCATGGAACAGTTGGTCCAGGAACCAACAAGGGGGGGGGGGGGGGGGGAAAGTACTTTAGATCTATTCTTTCTGGTACACAAAAGGGGTAATGATTGTGGGGGGCATTAGCAAAAGCAATATGATCAAATTTGTCACTGGAAGACAGACACAAAAAATACTACTGCTGCAGTACTTAATTTTAAAAAGGGAGACTACAGTATACTAAAATAAGACAATTAGTAAGAAAAAATTAATAAGAACTGTTGCCAGAGTCAAAAGTTAGTATGCAGTATTATTATTTAAAAAGACTATTTTGGAAGCCCAGATAAAATATATTCCACATATTCAAAAATATCAAAAACAGGTGTAATCCTCCTGAGAAAGGTGACCATGGTGCGCGCTCGATCCATATGTTGGTGGGAGCTGGAGCAAGCCTCTTAAAAAGAAAAGGGACAGTGTGAAAGTGGTGAGTTGGACCATAGGGAAGAGCGCTGGCTGATTCACACATGGTGGAACCTTTGACACTAGCTGGAAATGGAAGTAGAATGTGGGGGAGCCTTACTGAATTGAATATGTTCAAATGGATAAGTGAGCTGAGAGTCGAAACTGGTTCACTGAAATACGAAATTAAAGAGATGGTGGAAAAGATCTGAGTGAATAAGGCAGATATGGGCATGCAAACATATATGGTGGACCAGTGGATGGAAGACCCAGAATACCACTATGGCAGAGTTCCAAAAGAGCTAATCTCTGATGTGTGCAGTTGCTGGCGAAGGAAGACGACTTGGAAACTATGTCTTACTGCAACAATATTCATATGAGGTATTTTGGAGATGGACGTGGTGCAGTATCTGTACTAGCAGCTTATGGCACGGAGTGAGGACACATCTGATGTGTCTAAAGTGAGAGTGGATAGAGTGCACAGGGCTCTAGGTCCCAGAACATCCAAGTTCCTCCAGGATATAGTGGCATGCCTGTGCTACTATGAGATGGCAGTGGTGATGATTAATAAGTCTAAGACCCTGGATTAACATCCAGTGGAGGAACCATTGTGTGGAGATCTTCAATGATTTGTCTCAGATCACTCTACAGAAGTGCCATGATTTTAGCGAAGTCATCTTGCTATCTAAGAAGGAAACATTCGGTATATGTGGTTTCATCCTTTTGTTTACTCTGTGGGGTGCAATAAGAGTGACTATGCTGGAAGAAGCATGGGAGGTTTTGGAGCATAAGGGGGTTCAACCCCCCCCCAACCCCCAGTGATAGCTATATCCCTGAACCTTAAATGACGACCTCCTACCTCACTAACAGACAGCTACAAGTCAAATGCGGCCCTGTAACTTCCCGACCATTCTTAGTCAAACAAGGCGTACCACAAGGTTCTGCCCTCTCTGCAGTGTTATTTAACCGTTACATAAACCCCATCTGTGCCATCATCAGAAAACACAATATCCAATACTCTTATCTACACCGACGACAAAGATATACACCCCGATCAACCTTGACAACCCAGACTACTCAACTATAGCGGACTGCCTACAAAAAATGACAAGCTGGCTCCTACAAAACAACTTGACCATAAATTACAACAAGACAGAAGCTCTACTTATAACCAGAAACTACGCCTTCATCTCCCCATCCATCATCAAACTCAACATCACAATACCAATAAAACTGGAAGTAAAATACCTTGGAGTCACCCTTGACAGAGAGCTGAACCTCCAGTCTCACATCAGCAAAACCACCAGGAATGCCTACATTAAGATGAGAACAATCAGACGCCTCAAGCCAATTCTCTCCCAAGACCACTTCCGGACTGTTTGTCAAGCAATCACCACACCTATATTGGATTACTGTACCCACATTTACCTTGGGCTCCCAAAACAAACTCTCCGGCCCTTGCAGTTAGCGCAGAACACTGCAGCCCGCATAATAACTGGTTCTACAAGGCATGATCACATCACCCCCATTATGAACCTCCTACATTGGCTTCCAATCGACTCTCGAATCCGATATAAAACCATACTGAACATTTTCAAAGTCAAACAGGGCCTTTCAGCGAACAGTCTGCAGTCCATCATCAGTTTCGACCTAAACAACAGACCCAGGAGGAGAGGCACCACAGACACCATCACAACCCCCAAAGACTTCACCAAAACAAAGCAAACCACGTCAAGGAGCGCAACATCCTTAGCAGCGCCTGCCATATGGAACGCCCTCTCTGCCAGCTTAAGATCAACTGTTGACTTGATGGACTTTAGAAAGTTACTCAAGACCACACTCTACGTAGAGCATTACGGCGACATCACGTAACCGGTCCAGAGACCCAAGCCATTAACTGTTCCTGACACCTCTCTCCCCCACCCTACAAGTGCCCCCCTCCCTCCTACCCTACCCCCCCTGTATATAGCACACTGTAGATAGCTCAAACTATATATAGTGCTTCTATTAATTAAGCTACACGTATATTACACACACACAAACACTGCATGCTGACACCCCCTCCCTTTACAAATTTGAATCGTTTTAAGTGAAAACAGCTTTGATTGTAGGATAAGGCGGGATACAAATCCATGTAAATAAATAAATAGATAGTGGTGTACAAATGGTAGCCTATGAAGAGAGAGCAAAAAGGCACAGCAGAATGGTTTGGAGGGCCCTAGTGGGAAGAATGCTGGCAGAGAGGCAGTGGAAGATGGCAAAGTGATGGTGCACCATACAACAGACGATACTTAAGTGCAGGAGCTATAGAGTTGGATGCTGAGAGCTGGTTGCCTGCAGATAGCCTTTAAGAGACTGGTGTGGACTTATGAGATACTGACTTTTAATGCATGTGGAGAGGGGGTAAATGGGGAAGTGACTAAGATGAAAAAGACATGTGTGTGCAAGAACATAAGATATGCCATACTGGGTCAGACCAAGGTCCATCAAGCCTAGCATTCCTGCTTCCAACCGTGGCCAATCTAGGTCACAAGTACCTAGCAGTTTCCCTAAAAGACACAAGCTCCACAATGCTTGTACTGGGGCAAGCAGTGAATATCCCGGGTCCCCTTTAATAATGGTTTATGGACCTTTCCTCCAGGAACTTGTCCAAACCTTTTTTAAATCCAGCTATACTAACAGCTTTTACTACTTAACGAATTCCAGAGTTTGATTACACGTTGAGTGAAAAAATATTTTCACTTATTAGTCTTAAATGGGTTACCCTGTAGCTTCATTGCGTTACCCTGTAACTTCATTGCATGTCCCCTAGTTTTTCTATATTTCGATGTGTGTTAAGTGGAGGAGAATGGAAGAGGTTGGGGGATATTGTGAAGATTCAGGTGGGAAGAGAAGGGGCAGTCTGGGAGGAGGAGGAGGAGAGGGGGCGTTATAGAGGGTGGGCTAGGAGTACTGTGGAAATGAGTGGAGAACTGGCAGCCCTCGCGATGGAATCACCTCCTGTGGGAATTAGGTAGTGCGGTGCAGGGTTCTACCAGATGTTGGGAAGTGAAAAGGGGTGAGAGGCTAGAGAAAGAGGGCTGAAGTAGGGAGTAGGGGAAGATGAGTTGAAGTAGGGGGGAGAAGGGAGTGGCAGGGAGTTTGACACTAAATAATTTCTGGAGGCAGCGTGAGGGTAGATTGATGAAGCCTGGCGAGCAGGCAATTGGGTCATGGTATGTGAATGACCTAAATAGCCCTAAGAAGCAGTGTACTTACTGTAAGGTCACTAAGGGACTAGCGAGAATGGCATGGTCAGTAACTACCATGCTAAAAAAGGAATTTGGGCGAGTTTTCTGTAATACAATTAAGGGGGAAGCTAGAATGGCCAGGGTAGCCATTTTTTAAAGATAATTTCAAATTTATTGTTAAAGTGGAATTTAGGGATGTGGTGGGGAGATGTCTATTGTTTAAAGGGAGGTGTAAAGGGGCTCCTAATGTTCATCAAAAAGAATACTTTCAAATGTTCGGAAAAGATTTGTTATCCTATTTGGAAGGGGAGATAATCATGGCAGGGGATTTGAAAATTAAACCCTAACGAAGAAAGAATCTCCCATAAAATTGAAAATAATGCATCTCAAAGGGTAACACAAAATACCAACCTCACAGTAGTGTGGGAAAACTTTTACTCAATAGATAACAGACAGCTTCTAAACATCATCACAAACAAACACCACCACATCCCCCCTTGATCCATGTCCATCCAGTAGACTGGATCAAGAATACTAAAGCAGAAATTGCACCCATAATACTAAACATTGTAAACCAATCTCTAATACAAGGAAACATGCCAACAGAACTAAAAAGATCTCTAATACGACCTATACTAAAAAACAAATCACTAACAAAGCAGATCCATCTTCATACAGACCCATATCAAGTATACCTTTTATAGCCAAAATTATTGAAAAATCCGTACAATACCAATTGCAAGACCACATAGATAACACAAATGCACTTGATGCTCAACAATATGGCTTTCAACAATCACATGGAGTAGAAACACTACTACTAGTACTATTTGATAAACTTTATAAAGGCATTGAAAACTGCAAAAAAATGTTTGTCTTAATTTTCATCGACATAACTGCAGCCTTTGATTCAGTGAATCATAAGATCCTCATAGAAAGATTAGAAACAATAGGTATAAATGGAACCCCCTAAAATGGTTCTCTTCTTATATATCCAACAGGATACAACAAATATACTTTGATAAAAATCTATCCAATACCTTCCCACAGACACAAGGTATCCCACAGGGCTCAGCATTATCTGCCATATTATTTAACCTATACCTAAGACCCATCTGCACAATATTCCAAAAACACAAAATTGATTATCATCTCTATGCGGATGATATAATGCTTTATACACAAATGGATATATGTAACCCAGATTACAGCCACTTAGAAAATTGCCTTAATGAAGCACAACAATGGCTCCAACAAAACAATATGCTTATCAATCATAAAAAAACTGAAGTAATGTTTATCTCTAAAAATCCAGAATTTAAACACCCCCGCACAATCATACTAAATAATACAACCTATAACACTAAACAAGAACTAAAGTACATAGGTGTCACTCTAGATACGACACTTAACATGGAAACCCACCTAAGACTATTAAATAGAACCATTTTCTACAAACTAAGAACCCTACAGCCCTTACGTAACATCACTGAACTATCAGACTTTAGATCAATAATACAAGCAATCATAACGCCACATCTGGACTATTATAATGGCATACTACAAGGCCTGCCCAAAAAAACAACAAACATACTCCAGATGGCACAGAATTTAACAGCCTGAATCCTAATGAACGTACCCTTCTCAGATCACATCACACCTATCCTAAGAGAACTTCACTGGCTACCTATACATGCACGCATACGATACAAAATAATAATTACAACATTCAAACTAATACACAATTCTTTCCCATCCTACCTTGCCTCACTCATAAAGCCACAAACCACCAACAGGAAAAGACGTACACACAACCTAAATACACTACAAACCCCCCTCTCCATTTGCAAAGCAAAGGCATTCACCAGTAATAGAGCATTCACAAACACCGCTCCAACACAATGGAACAAACTCCCTGACACCTTAAGCGCTAACAAAGATCTCACATCATTCCATAAAAGCCTTAAAACACATCTATTTCAAGAATACTTAAATCAGACAGAAATAACAGAGTAATTCTGTGATGAAAACAATTAGACGGAGGTCATCCCACTGTTACCATTTTGAACCCTCAAATCCACGAAGAATTAAATAGTAAATCTACTTGGATTTTCGTTCACAAATACTGTATATAGTTAATTATATAGCATGTATGTTAACATGTTCTCTTCTTTCATGTAAACAGTTTTGAACTATTTATTGAGTTATCTTAAAACAATGCCACCTTTCAATGTTCTGTTATTTTCTTACTGTTTTATGTAACTGCTAATCTATGCAGAGTTAATTGTTAAATGTAAACCACTGCTGATCACTGGAAGGAGCGGTATAAAAATGTGCTCAAATAAATAAAATAAAAATAAATAAATGTCAGTGGATGCTATTACTACTACTACTGTACAGAGTAGTTACTCACCTGTAACAGGTGTTCTCCAGGAGCAGCAGGAATCAGTCCTCACATATGGGTGACCGACGCCGATGGAGCCCCGCGGAGCATTTCCCCAGCTTTCTATGAAAGCCTTTGGGAATACTGCACGCATGCACGGTCCCCTTCCCACCTAAAGGTGCCATCTTGCTCAGTCAAATGACATAGCTAAAAACAGCACACAAAAATGTAAAATAAATTATGTACAACTGCAACTCCCAGGGGAGGAGGGAGGGTTGTGAGGACTGATTCCTGCTGCTCCTGGAGAACACACGTTACAGGTAACTACTCTTTTTCCAGGACCAAGCAGGAAGTCAGTCCTCACATATGGGTGACTCCCTAGCTCTGGGCTACCAAGGAACCCAGGCTGAACAAGAGAACTCCCTCTAGTCACAGCATCAAAGAAAGGCTTTTCACTGAAAGAACCTCCACCGGTAGCCCAACGGAGGGCTGGAGGGCAGGAGTTGCCTAAACCTCAAAGAGATTCCGGAGTACTGCCTGGCCAAAAGCACTGTCCCTACGGAACTCCATCTCCAGGCAGTAATGGGCCGCAAAGGTCTGGCTTGAGGACCAATTTGCAGCCCTGCAGATGTCTGCCAACGGTACAGAGCGGAGATGAGCTACTGAGGCAGCCATAGCCTTGACACGGTGGGCTGTGACCCGACCCTGCAAGGGAAGGTCAGTCGCCCTGTAAGCCCAGGTGATACAGTCAGCCACCCAAATGGACAAGGTACGCTTGGACACAGCTAACCCCAACTTATTAGGGTCAAAGGAGATGAAGAGCTGAGTAGCCCTTCTATGTCCCTGCGTACGGTCAAGGTAGAAGGATAAGGCCCTCCTACAGTCCAGGGTATGCAGGACCGCTTCAGCCTGGCTTGCATGAGGCCTAGGGAAGAATGTTGGAAGAACCACCTCCTGGTTGAGGTGGAAAGAGGAGACAACCTTTGGGAGGAACTTTGGATGAGTCCTAAGGACTAACCTGTTCCTATAGAAGCGTGTGTAAGGCCCGTCACAGATCAGGGCCTGAAGCTCACTCACCCGTCTGGCCGAGGTTAAGGCTACTAGGAATAGTGTCTTCCAGGAAAGGAAGCGGAGAGGACAAGCAGCCATTGGCTCAAAAGGTGGGCGAGTCAGTTGCTGCAAGACCACATTCAACTCCCACTCAGGAGCTGGAGGACGGACAGGAGGTTTGAGCAAGAGCAAACCTCTGAGAAACTGGGACACCAAGGGGTGAACCGACAGAGTGTCCTTCCACCAGTGAGTGGTGAGGTGCTAGAGCTGAGAGGTGGACCCAGAGTTAGACTTAAGGCCCTGATGGGATAAGTGCAGCAGGTACTGAAGCATCACTGGCACAGCACAGGAGAAAGGATCCTCTGTACGCAGCTGACACCACACAGAAAACCTCTACCACTTCAGGGCATAGGTTTTTCTAGTGGACTGCTTCCTAGAGGCCAGGACGACCTCTTCAACTTCAGGAGGTAGGCCCCAAGGAGCCAAAACTACCCTTGCAGCTTCCAGGCCATCAAATTGAGATTTGAGGTTGGGGTGCAGAAGAGACCCCTGGTCCTGAGAAAGAAGGTCGGGCTGCAACCCTAGAGGTAGTGGAGTGTCCACTGCTAGCTGAAGCAGAAGTGGAAACCAAGGTTGCCTCGGCCACCTGGGGGCTACCAGAAGGACCGAGGCATGGTCCTTTAGAATCTTGAACAGGGTTCGGGCCACCAGAGGCGTGGGAGGAAACGCATATAGGAGGCCCTGGGACCAGGAAATCAGAAAAGCATCTGCGGCTAGTCTCAGAGGATGCGGTTGCCTGGAGCAGAACCTGGGCAGCTGTCTATTCAGGGGACTGGCAAACAGATCTATGGATGGAAGTCCCCATCTCAGGAAGATCTTCTGAACTACCAAGGGATGGAGCTGCCACCCGTGGGGCTGCAGAATCCTGCTTAACCTGTCTGCTAGGTGATTTTCCTGGCCAGGGAGATAAACCGCCTTGAGCAACATGTTGTGCCTGAGCGCAAACAAGCAAAGGTCCTGCGCCTCCTGACAAAGGAGTCTGGACCCAGTGCCTCCCTGTTTGTTCACATAAAACATGGCTACCTGATTGTCCGTTTGCACTAAAACAGACTGGTGAGCCAGGCTTTGAGAGAAAGTCTTGAGAGCTAAGCGAATAGCCCGAAGCTCCAGTAGACTGATCTGCTGCTGGGCCTCCCAGGGAGACCACAGGCCCTAGGTGCACTTGTCCAGACAGTGTGCTCCCCAGCCCTGTAGAGAGGCATCGGTGGTCAATACCACTGTGACCCCAGGTGGTTGAAAAGGCGGGGAGTGCAGGAATGGTCTGGACACCCTTACTCTGTCTCTGAGGCTCCCTGTGGCCTGCGACCACTGAGTTCTGAGGCACCATTGCGCAGGCCTCATATGAAGCCTGGCATGGGGTATGACATGCACTGTCGAAGCCATGTGGCCAAGAAGCCTCAGGCAGAGCCTGGCTGAGACCAGTGACCTGCTGAGAAACTGGTTTGCCAGGATCATCAGTCTTTGTGCTCTGTCTTCTGGCAAAAAAGCTTTTGCCTGCAGAGAGTCTAGTCTTGCTCCTATGAACTCCAAGTTTCGGGAGGAGAGCAAAGTGGACTTTGCAAAGTTTATGACAAATCCCAGATGCTGGAGTAGAGAAATCGTTCGGAGGGTGGCTTGCCTGGCCTCTTGGCACGTCTGACCCCTGATGAGCCAGTCGTCCAGATAGGGGAAGACAAAGATACCCTGATTTCTCAAGTAGGCCGCCACCACTGCCAGGCATTTGGTAAAGACTCTGGGAGCGGAGGTGAGGTCAAATGGCAGTACTCTGTACTGATAATGGTTTCCTCCCACAATGAACCTGAGGTACTTTCTGTGGTCTGGATGAATGAGGATGTGAGTGTATGCATCCTTTAGATCTAAAGAGTATAGCCAATCTCCTGCTGGAGGTAGGGCAGAAGTGTTCCAAGAGTAAGCATCTTGAACTTTTCCTTCTGTAAGAACCGGTTAAGATTTCTGAGGTCGAGAATAGGCCTGAGATCCCCTGTCCTCTTTGGTACTAGGAAGTACCTGGAGTAAAAACCGTGACCTTGTAGGTGGGGAGGCACAGGCTCCACTGCCTGGTCTCGTAACAGACCCTGGAGCTCCTGCAGGAGAAGGGCTGTATGGAGAGGAGGCCTTGGAGGCTCTCCTGGAAAATAGGAAGGAGGCAACTGATGAAAATGCAGCAGGTAGCCCTTGTGGACTATGCTTAAGACCCAGTTGTCCCCTGTAATGGACGGCCACCGGTGGGCAAACAGGGCTAGGCGACCTCCTGTGCAGGGATGGGATAGCAGAGATGGAGAGGCTATGCCTTGGGAGTCAAAAACCCTAACCCTGCTGAGTGGGAGCAGGAGCCGGAGGCTTGGGGGCTTTCTGCCTACGGGGCCCATGTCCCTGCCCCTTGGCCTGCTGACCCTATGGGTGAGCGGGGGAGGCCTGGTAATGCGGGAACTGTTTGTAGGCAGTCGCCTTCCTCGGGTAGAAGGACTTTTTATCAGAGCCCTTCTTCTTTTGCGAAGGGGCAGAAGTCTTTCGAGACAGCCTTGTCCTCGTGAGGTGCTCGGTCTCGAGCTCAGCAGCCTTCTCGGCCATGGGCTTGCCAAAAAGGTTTTCACCTCGGCAAGGGACATCGACCAACTTGTCCTGAACCCATGGCTCGAGGTCCAATGACTGCAGCCATGCCTGGCGTCGAGCTGCGATGCCGGCAGCAGCAACACGGGCCGAGGCCTCGAAGCCATCGTAGGCCGCTCGGGACATGAACTTAGAGCATTCCCAGATCCCCGAAGACAAGGACTTGAACCTCTGCAAAGGTTCCCCGGAGAGACCAGCAGAGAACCCTGCAAGCTCCTTTGCCAGGTCCCGCAAGTAGATGCCCATGTACAACTACTAAGACTGGACACGGCAAGCAAGCATCGAGCCCTGGAAGCACTTTCTACTGAACGCATCCAGGTTCCGGGCCTCCCTGCCAGGAGGCACTGCGGAGTGCATCTTCTGACTTTTCAGACGATGCATGGCCGATTCCACCACCATGGAATGGTGCTGTAGCTGTGCCTTTTGAAAAACAGGGCTCTTACGAAGTTGATAAATGGAATCGACTCGCTTGCTCAGAACCGGCGCCGAGGCCGGTGCCTCCCACATCCAGAAGAGGAGCCGTTCCAGCATTGGAGGAACCGGCACAGTAAAGGCCTCCTTTGGAGGAGAGTCATACTGGAGTGCCTCGAGCTCTTCGGCTCGAGGCTCCTCCTCGGGATCCGCTGGGATCGCCAAAGCAGTGGCCATATCCCGCACGAACTCCGAGAACCGGGTATCCTCCGGAGGGGACCTACTCCGGGGCTCAGACTGCGGTGAGTCCGACGGGACGCACCGAGTCTTGAAGGTATCGGGGGACTCCTCATCCTCCGTCTCCCGTGCGGACTCATCCGAAGAGGAGTCGGGCTCAGTCCTCACAGGGCCCGGCAGCACCCGCCCCGACGCCGAAGGCAACGGCGTTGACGCCCTCGGTCCCGACCGGGAGGTCGAGGGTGACCACGACGGAGGACGACCTCGAGCCTTCATGGTCTCGCGTATCGGCTCGGTCTCCGGGGTCGACTTCGACGATGATGTCCCAGTGGTCGGGGCAGATGCACCAGCGAGGCTGGCCATCAGCACCTGCTGCTGATCCATGAAGGCAAACAGTCTGCACTCCAAGGCTGTCAGCCTGAGACCCAGCTCAGGAGACTCAGCAGCTACCGACTCGGGCCCCGGCGGCGCCGGGCCCGACGTCGGCTCCCTGGGAGGAGAGTCCTCGAGGACAACAGGACTTACGTGTCCAGCAGACTCCGGCTCCACCTGAGGTACTTTTGACGGCTTCTCCTGTTCCACGAGCCCGGGACAGCGGTCGGGGGTCCGAGACCTAGCTCTCGAGGAGCCAGGGACCTCCTCCGACGCCACCCTCGGGAGCCGCTTCTTCCTCTTTCGCTCCCGCTCGGGGGACCCCCTCTCCGAGGAACCCCGACGATGCTCAGGGTCAGACTCCCGAGACGTCGAGGCCTCAGACGAGGTCTGGGCCTGGCCGGAGGCCGAATCGGAGAAAAGCCTTTCCTTTTGATGCTGACGACTTCGAAGTGCCTTACAGGACATTTTCCCACACGGTCCACAGATCTTAGGATCACGATCCGGACCGAGGCACCGAAGGCAGCAGTCGTGGGTGTCGGTAAGAGACATTAATTTCTTACACCGATCACACTTCTTAAAAGCACTGGAAGCCATCGGGGAAAAAAAGAGTCCCCGCGAGGTCAAAGGACCGGCCTTCCAGGGAAAAAGAAAAAAGGGCACGAACGCCAGCCACGAAGGGCAAAAACGGAAAAAATGAGATCGGGCTCGATACCGGTGTACCGAACCCGGTGAGAAGGGGAACCGGAGTCGAACCGGAAAAAAGAATGTGAAGAAATTGCAAAGAATGGACGAAAAAAATCTAACTATTTTCCGGGTGAACTAGGACACACGTCTGACGGGTTCCACGGAAAAAGAGAGATGGGGCAAGATGGCACCCTTTAGGCGGGAAGGGGACCGCGCATGCGTGCATTATTCCCAAAGGCTTTCATAGAAAGCTGGGGAAATGCTCCGTGGGGGCTCCATCGGGGTCAATGTCACCCATATGTGAGGACTGACTTCCTGCTTGGTCCTGGAGAATCATATAGATCATTCTGAGAGGAGGTGGGAGAGGTCATAGTACTTGAGCAACGTCTACATTTTGAGTGGCTGACTTGCTTCTTCCATGTGTTAAACTTGGTGGATGTGTGGAGAGTTCAGCATGTAGGGCAAAAGAATTACTCTCTCTTTTCTCACGTCCATCAAAAATATTCATGTATAGACCATGGGAAACATTATCAGCGGCAGTGGCCAGCCTTTGCTGTTTTAAATTAAACCTGGATATTTGGTGCCAGCGGATAACCATCGATCAGCTCAGACTATCCGGTTTTTTGCCATAATGCTGTTTTGCAATTTAATTAGCAATGATATTCAGTCGCTAACCAGACTGCAAAACTGCATAAATTTAGGACAGCCTCTCACCTGTCCTAACTTTATGCAAATAGCGTGGGGGGGGGGTTAACTCACTTACGGATGGATATTTAGCATTCCTAATCAGGTTAGTGTGGTTGAATATCTCTGTCAGTAGGATTTATGCAGTCTGCAGATCTGCAAACTGCATAGATCCCTTTGAATATGCCCCCCTCCCACCTATGTATTTATGAACTGGAATTTATTCCCCATGGTGAGAACCTTGGAAGTGGGCAATACTGTTCTTTCGCAGCATTCTCCAGTGTGGGTGGAATAGGAAGGAATGGGAAGGGGGGGGGGGGGGTTGGATGTAAGAGTGGTGACAGAGGTGCAAGAGAGGATCTTAGCATACAGGGAGGAGGGGGCGGCCATGAAAGCTGTGGTGAGGAATATATTTCTTAAGCAGTGAGCTTGGACAAAGAAAGCTGAAAAGCAGGAAAAGCTCAAATGGCAGGAAGAGGCGGCATATCTAAAAACAGAAACACAAGGTTGGGATGGCTAAGGAGATTGGGGCAGTTGCATCTACAACAAAGGGGAAAATTAAGGAATTACAGCTGGTCGAATATGGGTACCAGCATAATAGGCTTAAACAACAATTTTATGAATATGGCCATACATCTAGCAGGAGTTTGAAAGAAAAAAATAGGGGCCGCAAGTGTGCAGAAAATTAAGGGTTCAGGGGATCAAATGTGGGCCCATGATGTGAAACTTAGAGAGAAACTTTTTTATTTTAACAGAAACTTTATTCCAAAGAAGGGATATGAGTGAGGAAGATATAGCTGACTATGTATGCTAGAGCTGCCAGAACTCTCAGAGGAGGCCAGAGGTAGATTGAATAAGCTAATTTTGAATTTGTAAGTGGAATGGGTAATTAAAAATTTGCTCAATGATATAGCCCCAGAGTAACATAGTAAATGAGTAGGATGGGAAGTCGGGTTTTGTAAGAATTTAAAAGGGGATTTAATGGGCCACTTAACCCAGGTGTTTAATTTCTTGTTGGAAGGAGTGCCCTACTGGAATCTATGCAGGAAAGCGTAGCTACTCAGCTGTAACAGGTAATCTCCGGGAACAGCAGGAATTTAGTCTTCAGATATGGGTGATGTCTGTACCAACTAAGCCTGCGCAGGAATGCTCCCCAGAATCCAATAGGAAAGCTTTCAGGAGCATTCCACTGCACCTGTGCTGCTGTCTTCCCGCCTTCTCAACCCTCTTCTTAGTTGAGTTTGTAGCCGAGAGAAAAGGAGAGAAAAATAAAATCTACAACTCCTAGGGGAGGAGGGTTGGTTGTGAAGACTACATTCCTGCTGTTCCCTGAGAACACCTGTTATAGCTGAGTAACTACGCTATCTCCAGGAACAAGCAGGAATGTAGCCTTCACATATGGGGGACTCCTTAGCTCCCAGATGCCAGAGAAAAATATCTTCAGAACTGGTAGATTTGCCTTCATGGATGTCTGGTATCGTTAAGTACCGGGATGGAGGGTAGGAGTTGCCCTTAAGTCTGAAAGAGATGCTAGAGAACAGCTTGACCAAACATGGCATCCCAACGGGAGTCCTTATCCAGAGAGTAATGAGAAGCAAAGGTATGGACCGAAGACCAAGTGGCTGCTTTGCAGATTTCATCAATGGCTACAGAGCGTAGATTTGCCATTGAGGTAGTCATGCACGAACATTATGGGCAGTGACATGACCCTCAAGGGATAGTTCTGCATTATCATAAGCAAAAGAGATGCAATCTGCTATCCATTTAGAGAGAGTACGTTTGGATACTGACAACCCCAGGTGACTAGGGTCAAAGAAGATGCCTTGTGGTACTCGAGTCCTTTGGAAGATAAAATGCTAAGGCATGTTTGCAGTCAAGAATATAGAGCGTTGCCTTTGCCCTAGATGAATGTGGTCTAGGAAAAAAAGACAGGAAGGTAAATTAACTAATTCAAATGAAAAGGAGACACCACCTTCGGCATGAAGTGGGGATGAGCTCTAAGGATGACCTTGTCATGGTGGAACTGTGTGTAAGGTGGGTCTGCCTCCAAAGCTTGAAGCTCACTAATCCGTCTAGCTGAAGTGAGGGCAATAAGGAAGATGACCTTCCATGTTAGAAACTTTTGCGAGGTCATGGCAAAAGGTTCAAAAGGCAGCTTGAGAAGTTGCCCCAGAATGACACTGAGTTCCCACGCCACTGGTGGTAGTCTGATGGGAAGCTTGATCAGCAAAAGGCCTCGCATAAAGGGTGCTATGAGTGGCTGTGAGGAAATGGGCTGTCCATTCAAGGAATGATGAGAGGCTGCAATTGCACTTATGTGAACTCTTACCGAGTTGGTCTTGAAACCAGATGAGGACAGATGGAGGAGATATTGGAGAAGTGCCTCCACTGGAGCCGAGAAGGGATTGAGATCCTTCTGAGAACACCAGTGAGAAAATCTACGCCATTTGAAAGCATATGAATGTCTGCTGGATGGATTTCTAGAGGTTAACAGGATCTCCTTTACCTCCTGAATAAGGTTAAGATCTTGCAATGCTTTTCTTTCAGCAGCCATGCCGTGAGGTGGAAAGACTGCGGACTGGGATGGAACAGCGACCCCTCCTCCTGAGAGAGAAGAGCTGGAGCAAATCAGAGATCTAGGGGTTGAGTCTGAGACAGACATAGGAGAGGAAACCATGATTGACATGGCCAGCGCGGGGCTATGAATATCATGAAGCCCCTCTCCGCCTGGAGCTTGAAAAGAATCTTGGGAATTAGGGGAATGGGAGCAAAGACATACAGGAGCCCCCCAACCCCAGTGGAGGTGAAAAGCATCCACTTGCTGGTTGCCCGACATGGTAGTCCTGGTGCAGAAATGAGGAAGCTTGGCATTCTGCGGAGTTGCAAACAGATCTATCTCTGAAGTCCCCCAGGTCTGAAAAATGAAGGATGCTGTCTCCGTGTTGAGAGACCATTTGTGGGGGAAGGACGATCCGGCTCAATTTGACTACCAAGACATTTTGCTCCCCCGGGAGTTACACCACTTAGAGGTGTATCTGATAAGCAATGGCAAAGGACAGAAATGGAGAGCCTCCCTGCAGAGGGGCCAAGATCCTATTCCTCCCTCCTTGTTCACATAGAACATGGCTACCTGACTGTCCATCTGGATCAGGACCCTGTGGAATCGTAGGTGCTCTTGAAGCACTTTGAGGGCGTTGAAGATAGCCTGAAGTTCTAGTAGATTTATCTGGAGTTGCGACTCTTGTTCTGTCCAGAGGCCCTGAGTGGAGAGAGTCCCTAGATGGGCCACCCACCCCACTTTGGAGGCATCCATCGTCAGGGTACATTGATGTGGAGGCATCTGAAAAGATGACTCGACGAGGAGATTCTCTGGGGAACACCACCATTGAAGGGATATGGCCACAGGGGCAGAGACTTGGATCTTGTTGCCAAGATGGCCTGAGACCTTTTTTCCATCGGGAGGCTAGAGCCCATTGGGCTGGGCGCATATGCAGACAGGCATAAAGGTACTACGTGTACTATTGAGGCCATATGACCTAGAAGCTATAGCATTTCTCAAGCAGTTAGGTGGTCTCTGAGACATACCTGAGATGCAGCTAAATGAGGCGAGAACAGCGGGGCTGGGGTAGAAATGCCCTTGACTGCTGAGTGTTTAAGAGAGCTCCTATGAACTCTAATGTTTGAGTAGGAGAGATGGGATTTGTAAGATTTATCACAAATCCCAGATGTTGCAGTACCTGCATGGTACTGGAGAGAGACAGGCAGACCTCCTGGGAAGTGCCTGCCTTTATGAGCCAGTCTTCTAAGGGAAGACAAATATCCCTAGAGATCTTAGAAATGCGGCTACGACCGCCATGCACTTTGTGAAGACTCTTGGAGAAGAGACAAGTCCGAAAGGAAAGACTTCGTATTGATAGTGTCTTTCCTGAAACATGAAGTGTAGATAGTTCCTGTGTTCTGGATGAATGAGGATATGTATGTATGCTTCCTTTAGATCTAGAGTACAGAGCCAGTCCTGACTCTGGAGATAGGGTAGGAGGGTCCCCAGAGAGACCATCTTGAACCTCTCGCGGACGAGAAACTTGTTCAGGATTCTGAGATCCAGGATGGGTCGGTATCCTCCGGTCTTCTTTGGGATGAGAAAGTACAGAGAGTAGAAACCCGTTCCCTGTTGAGATGTTGGAACCTTCTCTATGGCACTTTGTGATAGAAGAGAAGACATCTCCTGCAGCAGAAAAGCAGTGAAAGGGGGCTAAGGATATTCCCCTACTAAGGTGTGTGTGTGGGGGGGATTTTTTAGATGAAGTCTGTACCCCTCTCTCACTATGGTCAGTGTCCACTGCTCTGAAGTGATGAGATGCCACCTGTGGGCATAATGACAGAGTCTGCCGGCAATGTGGAGGGGGTGGGGGTTTTCCAGAGGCAGAGTGGCTATGTTCTCTAGGAAAAAGTCAAAAGCCAGGAGCAGATTGAGCCTGCGGAGCTGATTGAGTGTTAGGAGCCTGTGGTTTCTTCAGTTTGGGAGGTTGCTGTCTCTTCTGAGCACCCTGAGGTTGGTATTGAGAAGCAGGAGTATAAGAAGGGTAAAACAACTTACTAAAGAAAGTTTTCTTTGCAACTGCTTTCTACTTAGAAGGGTTGGCAGTAGTCCTAGAAAGTCTATTCAAAGTGGTATTCTCAGATTCTAACTGAGAAGCTTTATTCTCCCAGTCCTTGCCAAAAAGGTTTTCACCTGTGCAAGGACTATTACCCAGTTTATCTTGAACCCATTGTTCAAGATCTGATGCCTGAAGCAAAGCAATCCTACATGCACCGATGCAGATTGATGTGGCTCTACTGGTGCACTCAAAGCAGTCAAAGGTTGCTCTATTGACAAACAGACATTCTGGGCATGTCTGAGATAGTTAGCTCTCTTATCATCAGGGAGAGGAGGGGACATTGATTCAAGATCCCTAGTAACCTCTGAGGAACATACCCCTATAGAGTTTCTATGAGCTTAATCTGGCTGATAGCAAGGAAGCCTGAAACCACCGACACCCAAAAGCATCGAAGGTTCTCGACTCTCTACCCAGAGGGTTAGAAGAATGTGACTTAGAATTTTTAATTCGATGCACTGCTGATTCCACTACCATTGTGTGGTGCAGCAATTGCATCTTTTGGAAGCTGGGACACTCCAGTACTCAATACGGGGTACTGAGTCATCGAGTAAAGCATGGGACCAACACAGAGGATCTCTAAAGGCAAAAAGTGGACTGTTGTAGTTGTTATGGAAGGACAGACTAGATAGGCCATGTGGTCTTTTTCTGTCGTCATATTTCTATGTTTCTATGAGTATGTGAAGAAATAGTAAGGGACATTTACCACATCCAGATCATGAAGAATACAGTGAACTGGAAGTGTGGCCACCTCCTTAAGTGCTGTAGGATATTGGAGAATCTCCAATTACTCTGCTCTAGGTTCTTTCTCGATGTCACCATTATTGAAAGGCCCCCTGTCAAGTCTTGAATAAATTCTTGTAAAGACATATCCTCTAGAGGGGACATGCGCCGTTCCGGAGAAGAAGGACCTTCGGTAGGACTGTGAAATCTTTGGGTATCGAGCGATGCATCCTCGGAAGAATCGGAAGACTCAAAGTATCGATGCAAACCATGTCCCTGCTCTGTTAAGGCTCCATATCGATTGAAGTTGGCTTTGGAGCGAGGGACCTGCCTGGATGAACCCCCAGTACCAGGGATGAATTTGAGGGCAGGCATGGGCGGAAGAGCATCGAGCGGCATATAACCAGATGTGGTTTGCATTGGTACCGTAGAAAGTGCCAGTGTCAGCGGTACCGCCAGTAAAGATTTGACCGGAACTGAAGCTGCCAGTAGAGTAACTAAGCTCCGTTCAATGGCCAGGATATGCTGATCCATACAGCCCACCGATGCATGGGTATCGGTATCGGTACCGGAGATGCGGGCTACCGTCCCAGAACATGGCACCAGAAGCTCTCCAGAGGTGGAGGCCTCAGGAGCATCCTGGGACCCCATGCTGGCTTTAAAAGAAAAGTTCTCCTGCCAGGGGTGTTGGCTGGCCGATCCACCTCCAGGGCAATGTCCAAGGTTTCTCTATGCTTAGAAAGAGATTTACCTTTGGGGGAACAGCTTTTCTTCAAAGATGACTTATGTTTCGATACCTGAGATCCATGAGAGGAAGACGATGCCCTCAATGACGTCAATGCCAAAGAAACATTGCTTGAGGCAAAGAATGTGCCTAACTTAGCAGCTCGATTCTGTGGCCTCTCTCCATCATGTTTTTACATAGAGGAGACACTGATGGCTGGTGATCGGGACCAAGAGGGACCAAGGCATTTGAAACACCAGTCGTGGGTGTCAGTAGCCGAGATGGTACCACAACACCTAGAACGTTTATTAAAACCACTAGCTGGTTTCTCTATGGTGTCAATAGACAAAATGGTAGAAAAACAGAAACATAAAGGCAGAAAAAGACCACATGGCCTATCTAGTCTGCCCTTCCTTATCAACCACTACAACAGTCCCCTTTTTTTCTTTAGAGATCCTCTGTTTGTCCCATGCTTTTTTGAATTCAGATACTGTCCTCATCTCTACTACCTCCACTGGGAGACTATTCCATGGATCTACTACTCTTTCCATATAGAAATATTTCCGAATATTACTCCTGAGTCTATCCCCTTTCACCCTCATCTTATGTCCCCTTGTAGCAGAGCTTGTTTTCCATCGAAAGAGGCTCTCCTCCTGTGCATTTATGCCACAGAGGTATGTAAATGTCTCAGTCATATCACCTCTATCCTGCCTTTTCTCTAAAGTACAAAAATTAAGATACAACCCTGGTGCCCAAAACCCAGTCTTCAAAACCCTTTAAGTAACATATTTTTTGTCGGAAAGGCCAACCCAGCTAAAGAGGATCATGCCTCAAGCCATCGTGTCCCGTCCATTTTATTCACTTAAAAATGAAAGTAAACCACTTTGGAAGCAGCGTACATCATTACTTAGCTGAATCCGTTGAAAGTAGAGCCGCCGTACTAGAATTGCAACAGTCAGCATAAAGACGACGTGACACGTTTCGGGGTATTTTCAATAATCCCCTGCTTCAGGTCAGAGCCGCTGTACAAGACCGCTGAAGAGAGTCACCAAGGCCTAAAATGGCATTGATGCATCCAAAGAAAAGTTCTACTTTTTTTTTTTTTTTACAGTAAAGAAATAAGAAAGAAAAGAAAAAAAACAACAACTGGAAGTTGGTTCTAGCATTGAAGGGAAGGCAGACGCGAACCACAAAAAATAAAGATAGAGAAATTTAACAAATTTTCTGCGGTGACAGGATTTGCCTGCTGCTGGCTTTGCGGAAAACGAAGAACTGAGGAGGCAGAGTTGGGAAGGCAGCAACACAGGCACAGTGGGATGCTTCCAAAAGCTTTCCTATTGGATGCTGGGGAGCGCTCCCGCATGGGTTCAGTCGGTACAGACGTCACCCATATGTGGACTACATTCCTGCTTGTTACTGGAGATGATGGCATAACTGTTTTGCTGAAGGCGGATAAAGATGTAACCATGTGTGAGTCTTACAGACCCATATCTTTGCTAAATGAAGATTTGAAAATATTGGCTAAAGAGCTGGCTTTGTGGTTGGTGAGAAAGGCATCACCCTTGACCCATAATGACCAAAAGGACTTAATTCCTGGCAGGCAAGCTGTAGATAATATTAAGTGATCCTTACAGTTGATATGGGCAGGAGGTCCAACTATGTTGCTGGCAATTGATGCTAAGGGTATTTGATAGGGTCAATTGGAAAATTGCAAGAGGATCTTGAAAAATTGGAAGACTGGGCATCCAAATTGCAGACGAAATTTAATGTGGACAAGTGCAAAGTTATGCACCTAGGGAAGAACAACCCAAACTATGGTTACACGATGCAAGATTCCACATTGGGAACCACCACCCAGGAAAAAGATTCATCATCGTGGATAACATGTTAAAACCCTCCGCCCAGTTTGCAGCGGCGGCCAAGAGAGCAAATAGAATGCTAGGTATCATAAGGAAAGGAATGGAAAATAAAACAAAGGATATTATAATGCCTCTGTATCATTCCATGGTGTGACCGCATCTTGAATATTGTGTGCAATTCTGGTCGCCGTATCTTAAAAAGGATATAGCGTTATTAGAAAAGATACAGAGAAGAGTCACCAAAATGGTAAAGGGGATGGAAGGATACTCCTATAAGACAGGCTAAAAAGGTTAGGGCTTTTCAACCTGGAAAAGAGATGGCTGAGGGGAGATATGATAGAGGTCTATAAATTAATGAATGGAGTGGAATGGGTAAATGTAGATCGATTGTTTACGTCACCAGAATATAAAAAGACTAGGAGACATGCAATGAACCTACAGGGTAACTTATTTAAAACTAATAAGAGAAAATATTTTTTCACTCAACGTGTAATCAAACTCTGGAATTTGTTACCGGAGGATGTAGTAAAAGCTGTTAGTGTAACTGGGTTTTGTCACGCCCCCTGCTGGCTAGGCGGTTGCCTATAGGCAGTGGGCGTACCTCCTATTGTCCCTTGGTAGTGTGGGCTCCCCAGAGCCAAGGCTTCTGGGGATTGTAGTTGTGAAAAAAATGAGTAGCCGAGGGTGGAAGGCAAATACAGGAAAAATTTATTCTTTTCTTCTTTTGCCCTTTTAAACATACAGCAACAAAAGTAGGATACTTCTCCAAATAAAGAAAAAGGAACTTCCACAGTAACACCGGTAGCAACTGCTTCACTCAGCTTGTTATACCAGTAGTATATCTTTTCCAGAGTTCAAGAATACAGCTTAAGGGTTCCTTGCTCAGTTCAGCCCAAATAACTGCTCTTCCAAACTGAGCACTATGCAAAGCACAACCCACTTTACTTCTGGCTTTTTATACGTTTGGGTAGAGACTTCTTAAGCATTCAAACCAGCACTTCTGAACCTTCTCTGCCAGCTTTAAAATGTTAGCAACTTCATTCCAAACATTTCTAGCAGAAAAGGCAAGTGAAAAGCTTCTGGGTTTTCTCAGATTTAAACCTTACAGCTTCTTCACCTTTGCTTTACACACAAAGAACAGTCCATTTGAGAGTCGGCAGAACTATTATCAGAATCATAGTTATCTACCTGCATGCTCTCATACTCGGGGTCAGTTAGCATCTGGCTGGAACCAGCTTGTGGGATTTCAGGTTGTATTTTTGCTAATAACGTTAAAACCTTCTCCCAATGAGACCTCTTTCTATGTTGAGGAATGTTGGAAGGGCTGAGGGAATTCTTATCCTTCAATAAACTATGCAAGGTTTCAAATGGGCTCACCTTACTTCTAGTAACAGAGCTCTTTACAGACCTTCCTCGAGGTGAAGCTCTTTCCTCAGGTTCTGGCAGAACCACGCCCGTGCCCTGCTCAAAGACAGCACTTTCCTCAGGATAAACCCTCCTGTCTTCAGGGCCTGCTGTAATGCTCCTACAACATGGGCTTCCTTCAGAGCTGTAGTTTCCTGTGTGCTGGCTGCAACGAGAACCTTTCCTGAGGCCGCTTCTAGAACACCTCACTCTCAGTTTCCTTGCAAGAACCTTCCCCTTCTCCTCCTGGTTCCTCGGTGGTCCCTTCCCTTCCTGGTTTCCCAGTTGTCTCTTCTCTTCCTGTTTCCTCCGGCTTAAATGACTGGGACTGCCCTATGGTTTCAAACTCCGCCCCCGGGTGTTCCCCATTACCTACCCTGGTTGCCTTGGAGCTAGGGCGTGGCTTGCACTCAGCAACTCTGTGTGTGTGTTTTTTTTCCTTGGCTGGAGTTTCAAAGTTAAAACTCCCTGAACTATTCTTCTGCTTAGGGGTAAAAGTCTGTTTTCTATCCATTTCCCTGAGCTCCACTACAGTCTCGCCACCACAGTTTAAAAAAGGTTTGGACAAGTTCCTGGAGAAAAGGTCCATAAACCATTATTAAAAGGGACCCAGGATATCACAGCTTGACCCAATACAAGCATTGAGGAACCTGTGTCTTTTAGGGAGACTGCTAGGTACTTATGACCTAGATCGGCCACTGTTGGAAACAAGATACAGGGCTTGATGGACCTTGGTCTGACCCAGTATGGCATCTCTTATGTTCTTATATTCTTAATTGGGATGTTTTGATGGGGCGATTCAAAAGATGGGTTTGGGGGACAATTTTAGTTTCAGGATACATTAGTGAAATGATAGATCAGTAGCACAGGTGAAGGTGAATGGGGGATATTTAGGGGTTTTTTTTGCCTGGAGAAGGGACCTAGCCCCCTTGCACCCTCACTGTTCACCTTTTTAGTTAAGCCGATGACAGGGCAACTCCAGGGAAATAGGAGCGGGTATCATCAAGGATGGAGGTCAGGAAAGCATAGTTACTCACCTATAACAGGTGATCTCCGGGAACAGCAAGAATTTAGTCTTCACATATGGGTATCGTCGGTACTGATGGAGCCTGCGCGGGAACGCTCCCCAGCGTCCAATTAGAAAGCTTTTGGGAGCATCCCACAGTGCCTGCGTGCTGCCTTCCCGCTTTTCCTAACTGCCTCTCTCCAGTTGAGTTTTAAAGCTGAGATAAAGAGAGAGAGAGGGAAAGAAAAGAAAAGAGAGATACAACTCCTAGGGGAGGTGGGTGGGTTGTGAAGACTAAATTCCTGCTGTCACGGAGATCACCTGTTACAGGTGAGTAACTATGCTATCTCCAGGAACAAGCAGAAATGTAGTCTTCATATATGGGGACTCCCTAGCTACAGATGCCAGGGAGAGACCCCAGAAGTTGTGTGCCCCTGTGAAAGGGCTCCACTTCCCCCCATGGATCTCTGGCATCCTACCGGGAATGGTGGGTAGGAGTTGATTTAAGTATGGAACAGGTGTCGTAGAACAGCCTGACCAAACAAGGCATCCCGGCGGGAGTCCTTGTTTAAGCAGTAATGGGCTGTGAAGGTATGAACCGAGGCCCAAGTAGCTGCTCGACAGATGTCATCAATAGAGACAGAGTGTAGATGAGCCATTGAGGCTGCCATGGCTCTCACATTGTGAGCTGTGACATGGCCTTCCAGAGAAAGGTTTTTACTCTGATAGGTAAAGCACAGTTACTTACCTGTAACAGGTGATCTCTGGGAACAGCAGGAATTAGTCATCACATATGGGTACGTCGGTACCGACGGAGCCCGCGCGGGAAAGCTCCCCAGCTTTTCAGATTAAAAGCTTTTGGGGCCTCCCACTGCACATGCGCGCTGCCTTCCCGCCTTCCTGACCAGCTCTCGTCAGTTCGAGTTTAAAGCTGAGACAATAGAGAGAGAGGACAGGAAGATAGATAGATAGAGATACAACTCCTAGGGGAGGTGGGTGGGTTGTGATGACTAATTCCTGCTGTTCCCAGAGATCACCTGTTACAGGTAAGTAACTGTGCTATCTCCAGGAACAAGCAGGAATAAGTCATCACATATGGGGACTCCCTAGCTAAGATGCCTGGGAGATCCCCCTCCAAGGGTAAACCATCTTCGCATGGATCTCAGGCATCCATCCAGGGAAGGTGGGCAGGAGTTGTTTAAGTATGGAACAGGTGTTTGAGGACAGCCTGACCAAACAAGGCATCCCGGCGGGAGTCCTTGTCCAAGCAGTAATGGGCTGTGAAGGTATGAACCGAGGCCCAAGTGGCTGCTCGACAGATCTGATCTATGGACACAGAGTGAAGATGAGCCATAGAAGTGGCCATGGCTCTCACATTGTGAGCTGTGACATGGCCCTCCAGAGAAATGTTCTTACTCTGGTAAGCAAAAGAAATTCACTGAGCGATCCAATTGGAAAGTGTACGCTTGGTGACTGGAAGTCCCAAATGAGAAGGATCAAAAGCCACGAAAAGTTGGGAAGACTTTTGATGTGGTTGAGTCCTGTTGAGGTAAAAGGCAAGAGCTCTTTTACAATCCAGAGTATGAAGGTTCCTCTCTGCACTGGATGCATGAGGAGCCGGGAAAAAGACAGGTAGATATACCTCTTGATTAAGATGAAAAGGCGAGACCACTTTGGGCATAAAGTGGGGATTCGTCCTAAGGACCACCTTATCATGATGAAACCTAGTATAAGGTGGATGAGCCACTAAAGCCTGCAGTTCACTGATGCGGCGAGCCGAAGTGACTGCAATAAGGAAAACAACCTTCCAGGAAAGAAATTTGAAGGAGGTAGAGTCCAAAGGCTCAAAAGGTGGCTTCATAAGCTGACCTAGAACTAGGTTCAAATCCCATGCTACCAGAGGAGGTCGGATGGGAGGTTTAGTTAGAGTCAGGCCTCTCATGAAACGTGCAACAAGAGGATGAGAGGAGACAGGTTGTCCATTTATAGGTTTTAAGGATGCTGCAATAGCACTCAAATGGACCCTTACTGAATTCGTCTTAAGGCCTGCATTTGAAAGATGCAGGAGATAGTCCAAGAGGGAATTCAAAGGAAGTGCTAGAGGGTCAAGACCCTGCTGAGCACACCAAATGGAAAAACGTTTCCATTTGAAAGCATAAGAACGCCTCGTGGAAGGTTTCCTAGAGGCATGAAGGATATCTGTCACAGGTTGAGAAAGATTAAAGTCTTGAAGACTTAGGCCTTCAGTAACCAAGCTCTGAGATGTAGGGATTTGGGGTTAGGGTGCCACAAAGTCCCCTCCTCCTGAGACAGAAGGTCTGGCGCAGCTCCCAGGTCCAGGGAGGATCCCTGGGAGAGATGCAGAAGTAGAGGGAACCACACCTGGCGTGGCCAGCGGGGAGCTATGAGGATCATAGTCCCGTGATCCCTCTGGAGCTTGAACAGAGTCTTGGATATTAGAGGAATGGGTGGAAAGGCATAGAGGAATTCCTGACCCCAATGCAGGAGGAAGGCATCGTGGGCCTGAGCTCCCTGACACTGAGTTCTGGAACAGAACCGGAGAAGTTTGGCATTCCACGGACTTGCAAAGAGGTCTATGTCCGGGGTCCCCCATTCCTGAAAGATTCTGCGTATCTGGTCCATATGTAGGGACCATTCGTGTGGAAGCAGAACTCGACTGAGTCTGTCTGCACGAGAGTTTTGAACTCCTGGAAGATACACTGCAAGAAGGTGAATTTGATGCTCTCTGGCGAAGGCCCATAATCTGAGAGCTTCGTTGCAAAGCGACAGAGAGCCTGTCCCTCCTTGTTTGTTTATATAGAACATGGCTACCTGAGTGTCTGTCTGAACTAGGACAGTCAGGTTGACAAGGAGGGTATAGAAGACCTTGAGGGCAAGGTAAATTGCTCGCAGTTCCAGGAGGTTGATATGAAGGGTGGCCTCCAGTGGAGACCAAGTGCCCTGAGTGGAGAGGTTCTGAAGATGAGCTCCCCACCCTGTCTGGGAGGCATCTGTTGTGAGGGTTGCTTGGGGCAACAAAGGTTGGAAGGGGGCCCCCAACAACAGATTCTTGGTGGATGTCCACCATTGGAGGGACCAAAATAGACGGCTTGAGGTGAGTATTTGGTCGGAGAGCGCTCCAGATGCTTGAGTCCACTGGGTGGCCAAGGTCCATTGAGCTGCTCTCATATGCAGACGAGCGTAGGGCACCACATGTACCGTGGAGGCCATGTGGCCCAGAAGTCGCAGCATTTCCCGGGCTGTCAAATGACTGCTGGACTGAGCTTGGGAGGCCAAACTCAGCAGGCGTTGGGCCCTGACCTGAGGCAGGTAGGCCCTTGCAGTGATGGTGTCTAACTGGGCCCCTATGAACTCGAGAGACTGAGTAGGGATTAGTTGAGACTTGGGAAGGTTTACTACCAGTCCTAGATACTGCAGAAGACGCCTTATGCGGTCCAGGGAAATTTGGGCCTGGGACTGAGAGGGAGCTCGGATGAGCCAGTCGTCCAGGTATGGGAATATGAAAATTCCCAGGCCTCTTAGAAAGGCAGCTACGACTGCCATGCATTTGGTGAACACTCTTGGAGCAGAGGCTAGACCGAAGGGGAGTACTCTGTACTGGAAATGTTTTCCCTGAAACAGAAATCGAAGGTATTTTCTGTGGGATGGGTGGATGAGTATGTGTGTATACGCATCCTTTAGGTCTAGAGAACAAAGCCAATCCTGACTCTGAAGGTATGGAAGGAGAATGCCCAGAGAAAGCATTTTGAATTTCTCCTTGAAAAGAAATTTGTTCAATTCTCTCAGATCCAGAATTGGTCTGAAGCCCTCTGTCTTCTTTGGTATTAGAAAATAAGGGGAGTAGAATCCCGTCCCCTGTTGAAGAAGAGGGACCTCCTCTATTGCCCCCTGGGCAAGGAGGGAGGAGACTTCCTGACCCAAGAGGGCCAGGAGAGATGGGGGAGAATTGAACTGCCTCACCATAGTATAAGGAGGAAGGTCGGAAAAATGGAGTTTGTAACCCTCTCTGATGATAGAGAGGGTCCATTGCTCTGATGTAATTTGCTCCCATCTGGGAGCAAAGTGAGCTAACCTTCCGGGTATGGTGAGGGGCTCTGGTTGTTCTAGAGCCAGAAAAGTTAAGTTCTCTAGGGGCAAGTCAAAACCCCTGAGGGGGTGGAGCCTGCTGAGGCGTAGCAGACGCCGCAGGCTTTGACCTTGCCTGTTTAGGTTGCTGACGTTTAGCAGCAAAACGAGGCTGAGAGGATTGTTGGCCAGTATTTGTGGAAAATCTGGACTTCTTGTAATAAGGCCTCTTAAAGGACTTCTTCTTGGCAGGAGTGGAGGTAGACTTAGAAAGTCTATCTAAGGTGGCATTTTCTGCGTCCATTTGAGTGGCCTTAATTTGCCACTCCTCACCAAATAAGTTCTCACCTGTACAGGGCAGATTTCGTAAGCCATCTAGGACCCAAGGTTCTAGATCAGAAGCCTGAAGCCAAGCAAGACGTCGGGCTGCTATAGCAATGCCTGAAGCCCTACCAGCACCCTCAAAGGAATCAAAAGCTGCCCTGTTGGAGAACTTTGAAATATCCAAAAGGTGTTTCACTAAGGAAATGAACTGCTCCCTCTTATCCTCAGGGATAAAGGGGGCAAAATGCCGAACTTTTAGAGCAATTTCACTGAGAAACATGCCCATGTAAAGACTATAGGAATTAATCCTGGCTATAGCATAGTAGCCTGGAAAATTTTCCTGCCAAAAGAGTCTAGAGTCTTACATTCTCGCCCTGGAGGAGTAGAAGAGTGCCTTTTGGTACTCTTTATCTTCTTCATTGCAGACTTCACCACAATAGAATGGTGAGGCAACTGGGTTTTTTGGAAACCAGGAGAAGGGGGGACACGGTACATGGTGTCGAACCTGCGAGAAGAAGGAGACAATGTTAGAGGAGCCTCCCATAAGTCCATCAAGTGTTCTTGAAGGATTTCATGGATAGGCAGGGTAACTGCCTCTTTAGGAGACCTAGAGTATCCTAAAATATCCAGTTCCTTTGATCTGGGTTCCTTTTCAGAGGATGAAGCAATAGAAAGACCTTTAGCCATTTCTATGATGAAGTCCTGAAAGGACAAATCCTCTGGTGGAGACATTCTCTGTTAGGAGAAGAAGGTTCCTCAGGAAGATCAAGGGAGAACTCATCAGAATCATCAGAGGAGTTAAAATCCTCTGAAGAAGCAGAGTATCCTCTATGTGCTTCCAACGCACGATACGCATACCGTTCGGTATCGACATCGGGCGTACCGGGTATGGGATCGGTACCGGGCAAAAGCCCGGATCCGGCATGCGGAACCGATCTGCGTTTGGAAGATGATGGCCTCGGTTCCGGTATGGAAGCCATTACCGGAACCGGACCCGGTACCGTTGGCTGCGGTACCGAGGGCGTAGCAGCATTAATAAAAGCCAGAATGGCCTGCTGCATGACTTGGACAGTATTGCCCATAGACGCCACTGCTGCCTGGATGTCGGTACCGGTATGGGCCGGTACCCCAGAGCAGTACAACAGGTGATCTGTCGAGGCCGCGCCATCGATGTCAACCTGTGACCCCATGATTGCTTTGGAGGCTGGAACCTCCCGCCGGGGTTTTTTGGCCTGGGCAGAATCCTCGAACTCAGAATTGAGAGCCTCTCGATCTTTAGAAAGAGATTTGCTTTTAGAGGATTTGCCCACTGGAGTTTTGGTTACCTGAGATCCATCCGGAGAGGAAGACCTGGATGACTGTGATGCTTCTGAAGGAAACAGCACATGGAACTTGTTGGCCCGGTTCTGCAATCCACGTTTCGACATCTGGGAGCAGGATGGGCAGTCCGGTATGGAATGGTCAGGTCCTAAACATTTAAGACACCATTCATGGGTGTCAAAGAGGAATGACAGCACTGCATTTGGTACACTTTTTAAAACCAGGGACTGGCTTCTCCATGAGGAGAATTTGTGTAGGCCTGAAGGCCTAACAAAGTACCAAGCTGTGCTGAAGAAAAGAAAAATATATATATATTTTTTTTTTTCAAAAGAAAGAAAGAGAGACCGGCAGTACCGGTTTCAAAATGGGGAAGGCAGGTACACGGTCTAAAGAAAACAATAAAATTAACAATTTCTTCAGCGGTGACAGGAACACGACCTGCTGGCTCCGCGGAAAAAAAGAAACTGACGAGAGCTGGTCAGGAAGGCGGGAAGGCAGTGCGCATGTGCAGTGGGAGGCCCCAAAAGCTTTTAATCTGAAAAGCTGGGGAGCTTTCCCGCGCGGGCTCCGTCGGTACCGACGTACCCATATGTGATGACTTATTCCTGCTTGTTCCTGGAGATAAGAAATACACTGTGCAATCCAATTGGACAATGTTCTTTTGGAGACTGGAAGTCGCAAATGAGAAGGATCAAAAGCAACAAAGATTTGAGAGGACTTTCTATGTTGCTGTGTCCTTTGTAAATAAAAGGCAAGTGCTCTTTTACAGTCCAAATTATGAAGATTCCTTTCTGCATTAGAAGCATGAGGTCTTGGAAAAAATACAGGCAGGTAAGCTGCTTGGTTTAAATGAAAAGGTGAGACCACCTTTGGCATGAAGTGTGGATGAGTTCTAAGGACTACCTTATCATGATGGAACCTCGTATAAGGAGGATCAGCCACTAATGCTTGCAACTCACTGATGCGACGTGCTGATGTGATTGCAATGAGAAAGAAAACCTTCAAGGAAAGGAATTTCAAGGAGGTAGTAGCTAGAGGTTCAAAAGGCGGCTACATGAGCTGTCCAAGAACCAGATTTAGGTCCCATGCTACCGGTGGTGGGCTAATGGGAGGCTTAGTTAGAAGGAGGCCCCTCATAAATCTCGCTATGAGAGGATGAGAGGAAATAGGTTGTCCATTTAAAGGCTTGAAAGAAGCTGAAATATCACTTAAATGGACTCGAACTGAGTTAAGTCTTAAGCCCTGCATTAGATAAATGAAGGAGATACTCCAATAATGATTTCAGAGGTATTGCCAGGGGGTCAAGACCCTTCTGCGAACACCATATGGAAATCCTTTTCCACTTGAAAGCATAAGAGCGTCTTGTGGAAGGCTTTCTAGAAGCATAAAGGATATCCTTTACTTGTTGAGATAGGTTAAGACCATGAAGGTCTAGGCCCTCAGCAACCAGGCCCTGAGATGCAGAGAGTGGGGATCGGGATGCCACAACTTCCCGTCCTCCTGAGACAGGAGATCTGGAGCAGATCCTAATTCCAGAGATGAAGCTTGAGAGAGATGTAGGAGCAGAGGGTACCACACCTGCCCTGGCCATTGTGGAGCTATGAGAATCATATGGCCTCTGTCTCTCTAAAGCTTGAATAGGGTTTTGGGAATTAGGGGAATGGATGGAAAGGCATATAGGAAGTCCTGACCCCAATGGAGGAGGAAAGCATCCCTGGCCTGAGAATCCTGAGCCGGAATTCTGGAACAGAATCGGGGAAGTTTGGCATTCAACGGAATTGCAAAGAGGTCTATGTCCGGAGTTCCCCAAATTTGAAAAGGTTTTGCTACCTGGTCTGCACGAAGAGACCACTCGTGTGGAAGCAGAACTCGACTGAGTCTGTCTGCTCAAGAGTTTTGAATGCCTGGCAGACACACCGCAAGGAGATGAATCTGATGCTCTCTGGTGAGGGCCCATAGTCGCAAAGCTTCGTAGCAAAGCGACAGAGAGCCTGTTCCTCCCTGTTTGTTCAGATAGAACATAGCTACTGTAAACGGGGGCGCTGGGTGAGAATGTCCACAGTCTTGGCAAAGGCAAATATTAATATGACTTGCAAAGGACTGTGGGAAATGTAGTCCATTCATTCCAGAATCAGTCGTTCACAAATAAATTAGTTGTGCTTGCTCGAGTGTTTAAGCAAAGAAAAGATATTGTATTTATGGGGTTATTTCTCCCAACACAGATTTGCTTGGTAGCACAGAAAAGGATACTTGCTTTCAGTATTATACTTAGAAAAACAAAATCAGGAAAAACAACAACTGAACTTCTTAAGCCATCAAATCAAATCATAAAGACCTTGATGGGAACAGAAAGGTCTTTTCTGTAGGCTCCTGCTAATATCTTTTTAGCAGTGCTTCAAAACAAACCAAAACCCACAAAGTAATGAAAAACTGTTCTTTTTCAAGGCTTACTTCTGGTATTTTCACACACACCCAGAAGTGTCTCTTCAGAGCTCACAGGCAATTAGGCAAGGCTCAATTGCTATCAATTAACCAGCTGCAAACCTCTTGGCTGGTTTATTTTCTATACGTGGCTCAAATCCTGCTCAAAAGCTTTTCTGAGTAGATCAAAGAACAAGTTTATATTTCTTTGTGATGGTTGTTGTATTTTGTAAAAGTATATTACCACAGAAGTTTAGACAGAGAGCAATCCATGTATTCACACTGTTCATTTACAATATCTCCTGCTTCTTCAATTATCATAGAATCAATATCATGGATTGGCACAGAGGAATTTCTTAATGGAGCATTCTCAGAACAATACTTGTTTCCCTGCTGTCTTCCAAGTGAATAGCTAGGGCATAGATCAGTGTTCATACCTGAGCTTCCATTGCTGTTAGGGTTCCTCTCTAAATATCCTGGCCAGTATGTAGTCCAGTTTTTATGTCCAGCCTTCCAATCAAGATCCCTGGACACTGGGTCTCTCTTCACATACCTTCTTGCACTGGTCTTAGGGCCCCTTCCAAATGCAGCCGTCTCCCTCACAGGTCCCATCCGGGGATTCCTGGCTCTGCAACCCCACTCCTCTGGTTTCCTCCAGTCCAATGGTGTATGCTTGCCTCTGGAATGCCTCCCAGCACACGTACTGCTATGGACTCCTTTAGACCTCCAAGATGCTTCTCTCTTCTTTCTTCCAGTGTTTCTTGCTCTCTCTGTCCGTGAGCTTTGGCTTCTGCTGCCTCTGCTCCTGCTGATGATGATCATGAAGATGATGATCCTCCTCATTCTGCTGTGTAGAATAAGCTTTACTTTTAACCTGTTTAGAGGGCTGCTCCACCCTAGCACAGCGCAGCTGTGCTGAATCAAGCCCTGCCCTTGGAGATGAGTGCTTGGGGATTACCTCATAGCTCTCCTGATTGAACACACGTTTCCCCACTTCAGCTCTTCTAGTGGCTGTTGGAAACCTGGTGCATTCTGGGACTGGTAGTCTTTTATGGAAACATTCTGTTTTATTATTTCTACCAGAAAAGACAGGTTGCTTGTTCAGAGCCAATTCACCTCTATTATAGCTCCTTCCTGAACTATGATAAGCTTCCTTATCACACTACTTGACTGTCGGTTTGAATTAGGACTGTCCTGTAGCTCAGCTGGGTGTGGAACAGTTGAAGAGCAAGGAAAATTGCTCTCAGCTCCAAGAGATGTGTAGATGGGTCTCCTGTGGAGTCCAGGTGCCTTGGGTAGAGAGATCTTGCAGGTGAGTTCCCCAACCCACCTGTGCGGTGTCTGTTGTTAGAGTGACTTGGGGTGGGGGCTGTTGGAAAGGGGACCCCACCAACAGGTTTTGGGTTGACTGCCACCATTGAAGGGACAAAATAAGGCGACTTGAGTTTGCTATTTTGCTGATAGGCAGCCTGATGCTTGGGTCCACTGGGTGGATAGAGTCCATTGGGTTGCTCTCATATGGAGGCGAGCATAGGGAACCACATGCACGGTAGATGCCATTTGGCCTAGCAATTGTAACATTTCCCGAGCAGTGAGATGAGTTTTTAACACTGCTTGGGAGGCTAAGTGCACAATGCGCAGGCAGTGGGGCTGTGGAAGATAGGCCCTTGCTTCCCTGGTATCCAGCATAGCTCCTATAAACTCTAGAGATTGAGTGGGAGTTAGGTTGGATTTTGGGATGTTTATGACCAGACCCAAATACTTAAGTATACGCATTGTACAAGATAGGGAAATTCTGGCCTCTGACTCTGATGGGGCTCAAATGAGTCAGTTCTAAGTAGGGGAAGATGAATATCCCTGGAGTGCGAAGAAATGCTGCCACTACAGCCATGCATTTCGTAAACACCCTTGGTGCTGAGGCCAGACCAAAAGGAAGAACCCTGTACTGGTAGCGCTTCCCCTGAAATAGAAACCGAAGGAACCTTCGGTGAGTTGGATGGATGAGAACATGGGTGTACGCATCCTTGAGATCTAGAGAACAAAGCCAATCCTGACTCTGAAGGTATGGCCGAAGAGTTCCTAGAGAAATCATCTTGAACTTCTCCTTGAACAGGAATTTGTTCAATTCGCTGAGGTCTAAAATGGGTCTGTGTCCCCCTGTTTTCTTTGGGATAAGGAAATAGGGGGATTAAAACCCTGTACCCTGTTAGGAAATGGGTACGTCTTCTATTGCCCCGTGGGCAAGAAGTAAATTGACCTCTTGACCCAACTGATTTTCGAGTGAAGTCTGAGAATTGAACCGTCTTACAACTGTAGGAGGGGGCATGTTGAAGAAATGAAGCTTGTACCCCTCCTTTACAATGGAGAGAGTCCATTCTTCTGCTGTTATCTGCTCCCATCTGGGGGCAAAATGACACAACCTTCCTGGAATGGTGGAGGGCTCTGGCCTGTTGAGGGCCAGGAAGGCCAAGTTCTCTAGATGTGAGTCAAAGCCCCTGAGGAGGCTGAGTCTGCTGGGCCGGTTGAGGCTTAGCAGACTTAGTTTTTCTTTGTTTTGGTGGCTGCTGTCCCTTTCGGGCAGACTGACCTGCAGAATGCCCCTGCTGGGTATACGAGGGGTAAAACCTCTTCTTTTTAGAGAAGAATTGTTTCTTGTAGGATTTTCTCCTTGCAGGATCAGCTGTAGCCTTGGATAGTCTATCCAAAGTGGTGTTATCAGCATCCAGCTCATTAGCTTTCTCTTGCCAAATTTGCCAAAGAGATTTTCACCTGTACAAGGGATATTCCCCAGTTTGTCCTGTACCTAGAGTTCTAAGTCAGATGCCTGGAGCCAGGCAATCCTACGAGCATCTATGGCAATGACAGAGGTTCTGCTTATGCACTCAAAACAGTCAAAAGCTGCACGATTAACAAACTTGGAAACATCTTGGGCATGTTTGACAAGTGTAAGATAATCTTGCCTCTTATCATCAGGAAGGAGAGGGCTCATAAGCTCTAGATCTCCTGTAACCTCCTTAAGGAACATTCCCATATATAAAATGTAGGAACTAATCCTGGCAGAAAGCACAGAGGCCTGGAAGGTTCGACGCCCAAAGGCATCAAGAGTCCTACATTCACGTCCTGGAGGATTAGATGCATGTCTTTTTGCACTCTTGATCCTTCTCATAACTGATTCCACTACCATGGAGTGGTGTGGTAACTGGGTTTTTTGAAATCCAGGACAAGGAGGTACTCGATACATGGTATCAAGCCTACGAGAATGAGGAGAGGTGGTAAGAGCTGTTTCCCACATTCTTAACATGAGATCTTGCAAGATCTCATGAATAGGCAAAGTAGCTGCCTCTTTGGGAGCTTTAGGATATTGTAAAATCACCAATTCCTTTGCTCTGGGCACTGCTTCAGGAGCCACTGTGATGGACAGACCTCTAGCCACCTCCCGGATGAAATCCTGAAAGGATATATCCTCTGGAGGAGACATTCTATGTTCAGGAGAGGAAGGGAAGGCTCCTTAGAGAGAAGTACTCTGGTACCGACAGAGCTGTCAGAATCCTCAGACTCATCGGAGGATTCAAAATATCTTCTGTCTGGGTGCTCTTGTAAAGTACGATACCGGTACCGGAGGGGTCTGGTACCGGCCTGTCGATACCGGAGGAAACAGCGTGACTTGGTGTCGGTAACACAGTCGCCAATGTCGATGCTGTCGGGTACCGGTACCAGTGCCGGAACCGGTGTCGATACTGGGTTGAACCGTCTGAAGCGGTCCCGAAGGCACTGAAGTCGCAAGGAGAGCCGCCAGACTGCATTCAATAGCCAAGAACCTCTGGTCTATTGACGCTGCCGATGCCTGGGTATCGGTACCGGACGAAGCAGCCGGTACCACAGAGCATGGCACCAGTAGTTCTGCCCAGTTGAGGCCTCGAGAGCATCCTGGAGCCCCGATAGTGCTTTGGAAGCCGAAGCCTCCCGCCGGGCAATTTTGCCGGTACAAGTCCCTCAAGGGCAACGCCAGAGGCATCTCGATGCTTGGAAGGAGATCTACCCTTTGAGGACCGCCCAGATTTATATTTAGTTACCTAAGATCCATGGGAGGAAGACGAAGCCCTGGAAGACGTCAATGCCACGGATGCTGCATCAGAGGGAAAAAGGGTGCTAAGCTTAGCAGCTCAGTTTTGCCGACCCCTCTTCGACATCATCCCACAGGCAACACACTCCGAGATGGAGTGGTCAGGACCTAAACATTTAAGGCACCACTCTCGTGGGTGTCGGTGACGAAGATGGTACCGCCACACTTGGAACACTTTTTAAAACCCGAGGTGGGTTTTTCCATTCTGAAGGAAAAGTTGGGCCTTGTGCCCAAAATGGCGCGTGGCACCCGACAGAAAAAGAGACTGGAAAGTCCAGAAAAAAAGATTAAATTTTTTTTTTTTTAAAGAAAGAAAGAACCGGCGGTACCGGTATAGCGTCGAGGAAGGCAGACGCTACCATAAAAAAGAATGAAAAAGATAGGATAATTTCTGCGGTGACAAGAAAACGACCTGCTGGCTCCGCGGAAAACGAAGAACTGGAGAGAGGCAGTTGGGAAAGGCGGGAAGGCAGCACGCAGGCGCTGTGGGATGCTCCCAAAAGCTTTCTAATTGGACGCTGGGGAGCGTTCCCGCACAGGCTCCGTCGGTACCGACGATACCCATATGTGAAGACTACATTCCTGCTTATTCCTGGAGATCATAAAATAGCACTCTTTGTGGATGACATTTTAATATACATTGAACATTCCAGCCTGATTCTCCCTGTGGCGATGGCACAGTTGAGGAGTTCTGAAGGGGTGGTGGTGTTGAAGGTGAATATAATTAAAACTGAGACCTTAGATGTTTATATGGGTTTGGCAAGGGTAGAATATTTGAAGGAATTTTTTCCTTTCGATGTGGGGGGTGGGGGGGGGGAGGTGGAAGAGGGTGATTTGAAGAAGGTGATTATAATAGGAGAGTTTTTAGGTAAATTAAATAGAATTTGGATAGATGTCATGGGGGTGGTATTTATCTTGGTGGGGTAGATTGGCTGTGGTTAAGATAAATGTGGTCCTGAGGTTGCTGTTTCTTTTCAGTCCCTCCCTGTGGGGGAGGGGAGGTCTCAGATACAGTTGAAATTTATACAAAGGGCGATGGGGAGGTTAATCTGAGGGCGGAAATGACAGAGATTAGCAAGAGCTATCTTTTATGAACAAAAAACAGAGTGGCTAAGCCTCCTGGACTGTAGAAAGTATTACTCTGTGGCTCAACTTAAGCATATTGTTGAAAGGGAGTATCTAGACAGCAATCTAGCACATACACATAACACTGTTTCAGTATACTCTGCCATTTTTTTTTCAGTACTCTCTTCAGCAAAACCAAAAGAAAGTTGCAGGTGCTGTACGCTCAAGAAGCAGGCAGAAATTCCTCATCAGCTCAAACCTATGAGTTAATCCTTAATGCCTCCTCATACCTTACATTAAAAGTGCCTGTTGAGCTCAGCCTTCTGGTCTTCTGCACACATCTCTGCATTTGCACTGCATAGCTAATTGCTTCATGACCATCCATTTAAATGGATTTAAATGCACACAGTGCACTGCTGTTAACGCAGTAATTTGCACAGTTTATGCTCCCTTTAGAGTCTGCTTAAACACTGCGCAGATGCTTGTAATAACTGCGCAGATGCTTGTAATAACTGCAGCACACTTTTCTGCAATGAGCTTTTAGTGACTTGCATAAATCATGCAGTATTGTAGAGTCAAGTATCAAGCATTATTAGGTGACTTACCAACGGATCATAATCCCAAAGCTGATTTCCTTTTAGATGGTGACACTTGAGCATTGTTACTGGACCATTAAGTTTGGAGACATCCAAGCATAAATCATCTGTTCGTATTTCCTTATTAGCGGTATATGAGAAAACCTTGTAATCACAAAAAATAAATTAAGAACTGCTACCGAATTCTAGGGAGAAAGATTTTGATGTAAATATTCAGAGGACAGGTGCCATGTAACTTTAAACTATTAAGTAATGTATATATTCAGATGAGTGAAATGTGTTAGTTGGTTTACTATATACCTATACCTTATCAATATAACGTTAAACTTGCTATTTATGTATGACTTAAAAAGGAAAATGTTATACAAACAGTTTTGCCCTTGAAATGCCTCTAATCCTGCCCCAATGTAAACCCACACAATTTTGGCCATATAGGAGGTAATTTTTATAAGGAGCTGCATAAAGTTGCGTGCCATCTATACATGTAAATATTGGTATTTTAGTGGTTCAAGCATCTGTGAGCATGTGTACATGCAGTTTAGCTAGTTGTGATTTTATAACATGAGTCAGCCTGATGCATATACTTTCACAGTGGGTGGAGCACACAAGAACATGCATAAATTATAAAACGCTACGATTCACATGTGTTCTTGACAAATCTAGGCAAGGGCATTTACACCAGCCCTAGAGCTAGTGTAAGTGATCATGCCTTAATGTGTGTTTTCACCTATATTTTATAAAGTCAAGCATGCACATATTCGACTTTATAAAGCTTGCGTTAACTACGTGGAACTTTCTAAAATTACCTCATAGTAGCTTATACAGTCAAAAGCTATGCATTCTGCAGCCAGGAAAATTCAAATGAAAGCACTTATGCAATTGGCACCCGCTGCTATCACAAAAGTACTTTTGAATGCCGGCCCCTTTCATTATAGCTTTGGGTCCTACTCACTGTAACATATCTACTCTCTGATGGGCAAAGTCTGTTATATGATATCAGTAATGCAATATGTCATGTCACGACTAAATTCATAACCTAAGTCAATAAGAGAAATCAATGCAAATGATTTTTATTGTTGGTGCAATTTATTCTTACCAACTAACTTCCTTTTCTAAAATCCTGCTAGACCAATCTAGACAAGTAGGTTATGCTCCGCAACCAGCAGAATGAGGCAAAGAAACGAAGAATTTAAGTGACATCATCACTGGTATAAGGATTGGTACAGTATATTATTGACAAGGCAGACTTGAAAAACTTGAACATTATTAGCAACCCTCAGAAACCTAACACCAAGAGGGTTAGAAAACACTTGCACTGAAAGCTCTATTCTAGCAATACCAGTCGCAAGAAGAATCTGAAGAGAAAAAACCTGAAGCGCTGTAGTCTGGGATAGGTTTTGGACTGGTTTAACAGGACTCCAGGAAAATAAATTAGCAGGAAAATAAAAATGTCACCTTCCTTATCTTGCTAGACCAGCCCAAATGAGTGGGGCATACCAAAGCTTGAAGGACCTGGGAGGGGGGAAAATGAGGCCTCTATGAACTCTTCCAAAGGTGCCATTTCACTCCCTCCAAAATCTTGAGTTTGGTAGTTCAATCATGGGAGTATTAATCTTCTGAAATAAACTCTAAATTTTGGGGGAAAAAGGGAATTCGTTACAACTGATAGATATGTGTATTTTAGAATTCAGTGTTTTTGCTGAGTCAGTCAAGTTTTACTACCAGCAGAGAGCTTTATATTTAAGTCAAAGCAGCATAGCGCTTAGCATAAAAAGTAAATTACGAGTAAACAGACTCTGAAAAGAGAGCTCTTCATTTCAATTAAATCAGAGTATAGCTTAAACATAGAAAGTTAAATAGAGTACATAGTTACTGAAATAAGGTTGTTTCTAGAGAGCTTTTTATCTAAATCAACTCAGAGCATAGCTTAGCATGTTGTTGTTGTTGCTAAGTGCCGTCGAGTTGATGTCGACTCATTGCAACCCTCTGGATAGTTGTACTAAACTGTGTTCGGTCTTCAGTCAGGCGGCTCATTGTTGAATGACTGGCACTCATAGCTACTGTTATTGTATCGATCCATCTCACTGCTGGCTTTCCTCTTTTGTGCTGACCATCTACCTTGCCAAACATGATGTCTTTCTCTAATGATCTCTCTCTTTGCATGATATGTCCGAAGTATGAAAGTCAAAGTTTTGTCATCTGAGCTTTTAAAGAAAGTTTAGGTTTGATCTCCTCTAGAAAAGATTAGTCTGTTCTTCAGGGAGTCCATGGTATAAAAAGTATTTGTCATCAGCACCATAATTCAAAGGCATCAATTTTCTTCCTGTATCTTTTTCACTGTCCACCTTTTGCATCCATATGACGTTGTTGAAAATATCATGGCTTGAACAAGTCAAACCTTTGTATGGAGAGAGATATCTCTGCTCTTGAGAATTTTATCTACAGTAGGGTCCTTCATAGCCATTCTGCAAAGAGCAATGTGTCACCTGATTTCTTGACTGCTTGTTGCTTCTTTATTGATAGTTGATCCAAGTAGGTTAAAGTTGTCCACTACTTCAATTTCTTCTCCATCAACAATGAACTTATTGATTTTGCCAGTTGCCAGGGTTTTTGTCTTCTTTACATTAAGGTGCAGGCCCATTTTAAAATTATGTTCCTTGATCTTGAGAAGCAAATGTTTCAGATTGTCTTCACTTTCAGCCAGTAATGTGGTATCAGCATAGTGAAGGTTGTTGATGAGTCTCCCATCAATCTCCACACCTCTGTTCTCTTCATACATTCCTGCTTCTCTGATGATTTGTTCTGCATATAAATTAAACAGGTAGGGTGAAAGTATGCAGCCTTGTCGTAACGCCTTTGCTGATTTTAAACCATTCTGTTTCTCCTCGTTCGGGTCGAACTGTTGCTTCTTGATCAGTGTAAAGGTTGTGAAAAAGAATGATCAGATGTTCTGGTATACTGATGCTTCTTAATGTGGCCCAGAGTTTCTCATAATTTACACAGTCAAAAGCCTTGCTATAGTCAATAAAACACACATATATCCTTTTGGTATTTTGTGTTTTCTAGGATCCATCTCACATCCGCAGTGATGTCTCTCATTCCTCGCCCTTTCCTGAACCCTGCTTGCACTTCAAGTAGTTCTCGTTCCCGGTATGGTTGTAGTCTCTGCTGAATAATCTTCAGTAGAATATTGCTGGCATGTGGAATCAGAGCAATTGTGTGATGATTTCCAGTCAGTTGGATCACCTTTCTTTAGTATTGGTATAACCACAGATCTTTTCCAGTCAGTTGACCATGTTGTTGTCTTCCAAATTTCCTGGCAGAGAAAGGAAGGAGATTGCCACTAAGTATGGTAACAGCTGCATCAGATTGCTGTAATACTTCTATGGGAATGCCATCAATGCCTGGTGTTTTGTTCTTTCATAAAGCTGTCAATGCTGCTTCAACTTCTTCTTTCATCACCAATGGTTCCAGTTCATAAGGTATAGGTATAGGTATGAAAAGGCTGTTGGTCCACTTGATCTTTATTATATATAATAACTTTGTATATTCTTTCCACCTTTTCTTGATCTTCTCAGCATCATTCAACATGGATCCTTGAGCATCTTGTAACATTCCAATTCGAGGCTGGAATTTTTCTTCAACTCTCGTTGTTCTTCCTCTAATAGTTTCTGCTTCTATTTACTTGCATGCGTCATTGCAGTACTTCTCGTCTTGCTGCAAATCTCTGTTGAGTTCTGCGATTGCCTCTTTCTCCTCTGGCTTATCTTCTCTGCGTTTCTGGGCAATTTTCAGAGTTTATACTGTCATCCATTTTGGCCGTTTTTGCTTTTTCACCTTTTGTAGAGATTTCTCACTTTCTTCCAACACAACCTTCTTGATGTCATCCTATAACTCTTCTGGAGCTCTGTCATTTGTATTTAAAGCAGCAAATCGATTTTGCAGGCAGTCTTTAAATTCCGGTGGTATATTCTCAAGGTCATATTTTGCTACATTCGTGAGTGGCTTGCTCTTTTTCAAGTTTAGCTTGAGTTTGCATACTAGTAGTTGGTGATCTGTACCAGTCAGCTCCAGGTTTTATCTTTGTTAGTTTATAGAGCTTTTCCATTGTTGATGTCCACAGAAGTAGTCAATTTGAATTTTGTACAATCCATTGGGTGAAATTCATGTGTACAGCTGCCGCTTGTGTTGCTGGAAGAATGTGTTTGAGATTAATAGATAGAATTCTGCAAGACCAACGATCAGTCTTTCTCCAGCTTCATTTCTGTTGCCAAGTCCATTTTTTCAACCATTTTGCCGCCGCCTTTGTTTACAACATTTCATTCCAGTCCCCCATGACTATCAGGATATTCTGTTTGCATATACTGTCAATTCCAGCTTGTACTTGTTCACAGAACTCATCAACTTCATCCTCTTCTGCAGCTGTTGTTGGGGCATATACTTGAATTACAGTTGTGTTGATAGGCATTCCTCGTAGACTAACTGAAATTAAGCATTCACTGACTGCACTGTTATTTCATTACAGTTCTTGCAAGTTTCTTCTTAATTATAAATGAAACACCATTTCTTCTTTGTCTTTCATTTCCAGCATAGTAGACCATGTGATCATCATTTGCAAAAATGACTGATGCTAGTCCATTTCAGTTCGCTGACACCCCACAGATCGAGTTGTACACGTTCCATTTCATTTTTGGCCACCTCCAACTTTCCTTGGTTCATGCTTCGTAACGCTCCATGTCCCAATATGTAAGACAAATTTGCAGCTTCTGATTCATCTCATGCGCAGCTACATCAGCATCAGACGTCCCAAGGGCTTTGATCCAACCACATCATAAATGCTGGCTTTACTCAGAAAAGTCTTCAGCTCCTCCCCAGTAGCCAGTTGAGTGCCTTCTGCCCTGGGGGTCTCATCTTCCAGCACTATTATGACTATCCATTAGGTTTTCATGGCAAGATACAGAAGAAGATTGCCAGGCCTTTCTTCTTCCTTCCTTCCTTTCTACCCGGGTTTGAATGGCTGGCCTGGTCCCTCTCTCCTTTGATGTGACCTACACCAAGAAGGAAAGAAGGGACCTGACCTGCCTACAAACATAGGTCTGCCTTACTGCCGCTGCCACTGCTGCCTCTAGGAAAATAAAGTGGTGGCGGCAGGGCAATACACGGGGAAGCGGGCAGGGGCCGGCAGTCCGACATGCGCCCCTAATCATGCACCCTGTGCAGCTGCACAGCTCGCACAGGGCTAGGCACCGAACTGGTGTTGGGATCACTTGGCAGTAGTGCTCACAGCATGATCACGTCTGATTTAATAAATGGAGGAAGGACAGTAAGGAAATCCACTGTACTACCTTTTAACTTTCAAAAGGGAGACTATGATAAAACGAGGAAAACAGTTAAAAAACTAAAAGGACCAGCTGCAAAGGTTAAAGATTTACATCAAGCATGGGCATTGTTTAAAAAAAGACTATCTTAGAAGCCCAGAATAGCAGTATTCCATGCTTTAAGAAAAGTGAAAGAAAGTCCAAAAACATGGCAGCATGGTTGAAAGGTGAGGCTGCTGTAGCCAAAAAAGCATCTTTTAGGAAATGGAAATAGGAGCTAAATGATGAAAACTGAAAAAACATAAGCACTGGCAAGTACGATGCAAGGCAAAGCGGGAATTTGAAAAACAAACTTGCTGTGGAAGCAAAAACACATAATAAAAACTTTTTCAAGTACATTCATAGCAAAAAATCTGTGAGAGTCAGTTGGACCATTGGATGATAGAGAGGTAAAAGGGGCACTAAGAGGGGACAAGGCCATAGCAGAGAGGCTGAATGAATTCTCTGCTTCAGTTTTTACTGAAGATGATGTAGGTAAGTTACCCTGCCTGAAATGGCGTTTAAAGCTGATGCAGCAGAAGAATCAAAAGAAATATCGATAAACAGGAAAGATGTATTACAACTATTTGATAAACTGAAGAGTAGCAAATCACCTAGACCTGATGTCATATCAGAGGGTGTTGAAAGAACTGAAATATGAGATTGCAGACCTACTACTACTAATCTGTGAACTATCATTAAAATCATCAGTAATACTTGAAGACTGGAGGTTGAACAATGTAATGCCAATTTTTAAAAAGCATTCTAGAGGTAATCTGGGGAACTACAGACCAGTGAGCCTGACTTCAGTACTGGGAAAAATGATAGAAACCATTATTATAAAATTAGAAATAGAAACATGACGGCAGAAACAGACCACATGACCTATCTAGTCTGCCCTTCCATATCACCCACTACAAGAGTTTCTTTTTTTCCTTATAGAAACGAGAATAAAAACTAAATTTCTAAACATGTAGATAATCATGGTTTAATGGGAAACAGCCAACATGGCTTTAGCCTGGGAAAGTCTTGTCTTAGTAATGTGTTATATTTTTTTGGAGGTGTACATAAACAGGTAGACAAAGGTGGGTCAGTCGATGTAGCATATCTGGATTTTCAGAAAGCCTTTGACTAAGTCCCTCATGAGAGACTCTTGGCGAAATTAAAAAGTCATGGGATAGGAGGCAGCGTACTACTGTGGATCAGGAACTGGTTAAAAGATAGAAAGCAGACAGTAGGACTAAACAGATAATTTTCCCAAAGGAGAAAGGTGAATAGTGGAGTACCCCAGAGATTTGTGCTGGGTCCGCTGCTTTTTAACATATTTGTAAATGACCTGGAAATGGGAACAATGAGTGAAGTAACCAAATTTGCAGATAGCACAAAATTATTCAAAGTTGTTAAAACCCAAGAGGATTGTGGAAAATTGCAAGAGGACTTTAATAAATCGGAAGACTGGATGTTCAAATGGCAGATGAAATTTAATGTAGACAAGTGCAAAGTTATGCACCTAAGAAAGAACCCAAACTAAGGTTACATGATGCAAGGTTCCACATTAGGAATCACCACCCAGGAAAAAGATTTAAGTGTCATTGTGGTTAACACTTTGAAACTCGCTGCCCAGTGTGCAGTGGCGGCCAAGAAAGCAAATAGATTGCAAGGAATCATAAGGAAAGGAATGGCGAATAAAACAAAGACTATTATAATATGTCTGTATCGTTCCATTGTGCAACCGCACCCACAATATTGTGTGCAATTCTGGTTGCCGTATCTTAAATAGGATATAGCAGAATTAGGAAAGGTACAGAGAAGAGCCACCAAAATGGAAAAGGGGATGGAAGGATAGCCATATCAAGAGAGGCTAAAAAGGTAAGTGCTATTCAACCTGGAAAAGAGACAGCTGAGGGGAGATATGACAAAGGTCTATAAATTAATGAATGGAGTGAAACGGGTAAACATAGTAACACAGAATATGACAGCAGATAAAGCAGTTACTTACCTGTAACAGGTGATCTCTGGGAACAGCAGGAATAAGTCTTCACATATGGGTATCGTCGGTACCGACGGAGCCTGCACGGGAACGCTCCACAGCTTCCAAAAGGAAAGCTTTTGGGAGCATCCCACAGTGCCTGCGTGCTGCCTTCCCGCCTTTCCTAACCGCCTCTCTCCAGTTCGAGTTTTAAAGCTGAGACAAAGAGAGAGTGAGGAAAGGAAAGAAAGATAGAGAGATACAACTCCTAGAGGTGGTGGGTGGGTTGTGAAGACTTATTCCCGCTGTTCCCAGAGATCACCTGTTACAGGGTAAGTAACTGTGCTATCTCCAGGAACAAGCAGGAATGAGTCTTCACATATGGGGACTCCCCAGCTAGAGATGCCTGGGAGATCACCCAGGTTGTGAGTCCCTGGGAAGGGCTCTACCTCCACCCATGAATCTCAGGCATCCAGCCAGGGATGGAGAGTAGGAGTTGGTTAGGTATGGAACAGGTGTTTGAGAACAGCCTGACCAAACACAAGGCATCCGGCGGGAGTCCTTGTCCAAGCAGTAATGGGCTGTGAAGGTATGAACCGAGGCCCAGGTGGCCGCTCGACAGATCTGGTCGATGGACACAGAATTTAGATGAGCCATAGAGGCTGCCATGGCCCCTCACATTGTGAGCTGTGACATGGCCCTCCAGAGAAAGGTTTCTTACTCTGGTAGGCAAAAGAAATACACTGAGCAATCCAATTGGACAGAGTTCTCTTAGAGACTGGAAGTCCTAAATGAGAGGGATCAAAAGCAACAAAGAGTTGAGAGGACTTTCTATGTTGCTGTGTCCTTTGTAAGTAAAAAGCAAGAGCTCTTTTACAATCCAGGGTATGAAGATTCCTCTCTGCACTTGAAGCATGAGGTCCTGGAAAAAAGACAGGTAAATAAACCTCCTGGTTCAGATGAAAAGGTGAGACCACTTTAGGCATAAAGTGTGGATTAGTCCTGAGGACTACCCTGTCATGATGGAACCTTGTATAAGGAGGATTAGCCAACAAGGCTTGCAGCTCACTGATGCGGCGAGCTGAAGTGACTGCAATGAGAAAAATAACCTTCCAGGAAAGGAATTTCAAGGAAGTAGTGGCTAAGGGTTCAAAGGGTGGCTGCATAAGCTGGCCAAGAACCAGATTCAAGTCCCATGCCACTGGAAGTGGTCTGATGGGAGGTTTAGTCAAAAGGCCTCTCATGAATCTTGCTATAAGAGGATGAGAGGAAATAGGCTGTCCATTGAGAGGTTTAAGGGATGCTGCAATAGCACTCAAATGGACTCTTACTGAATTAGTTTTAAGGCCTGCATGGGATAAATACAGCAAATACTCTAGTAAAGAATTCAGAGGTATTGCAAAAGGGTTAAGACCCTTCTCTGCACACCAAATGGTAAACCTATTCCATTTAAAAGCATAGAAACTTTTAGTGGAAGGCTTTCTGGAAGCATGAAGGATATCCTTCACTTGCTGAGAAAGATGCAGATCTTGAAGGTCTAGGCCTTCAGCAACCAGGCTCTGAGGTGAAGAGACTGGGGATTTGGGTGCCACAACGTTCCCTCCTCCTGGGACAGGAGGTCTGGAGCAGATCCCAAGTCCAGGGAGGGAGCTTGAGAGAGATGCAGAAGTAGAGGGTACCACACTTGGCGTGGCCAATGTGATGCTATGAGGATCATAGACCCCTTGTCTCTCTGAAGTTTGAAGAGTGTCTTGGGAATTAGGGGAATGGGTGGAAAGGCATAGAGGAAGTCTTGCCCCCAATGGAGGAGGAGGAAGGCATCCCTGGCCTGAACTCCCTGACACGGAATTCTGGAACAGAACCGGGGAAGTTTGGCATTCCACAGACTTGCAAACAAGTCTATGTATGGGATTCCCCAAATTCGAAAGATCCTGGTTATCTGGTCCCCATGGAAGGACCATTTGTGTGGAAGCAGAAACTCGACTGAGCCTGTCTGCCCAAGAGTTTTGAACCCCTGGAAGATACACTGCCATGAGATGAATTTGATGCTCTCTGGCGAAGGCCCACAATCTCAGAGCTTCGTTGCAAAGCGACAGAGAGCCAGTCCCGCCCTGCTTGTTCACGTATAACATGGCTACTTAGTTGTCCGTGTGGATGAGGACTGTCTTGTAGCTGAGCAGGGTGTGGAAGACTCTGAGAGCTAGAAAAATTGCTCTGAGCTCTAAGAGGTTGATATGTAGAGATGTCTCCTGTAAAGACCAGATGCCTTGAGTGGAGAGATCTTGAAGATGAGCTCCCCAACCTCTTGAATAGGCATCTGTTGTAAGGGTTGCTTGGGGTAACACCTGTTGAAAGGGGGACCCTAGCAACAGATTTTGAGTGGACTTCCACCACTGGAGAGAGCAAAATAGGCGACTGAGGTTGCTATTTTGTCTGACAGGCACCCTGATGCCTGGGTCCATTGGGAGGACAGAGTCCATTGAGCTGCCCTCATGTGAAGGCGAGCGTAAGGAACCACATGCACAGTGGATGCCATGTGGCCTAAACACAGTTGCAAACATCTCTCGAGCCGTTAAATGGGATTTTAACTGAATTTGTGAGGCTAACTGCACCAAGCGTAGGCAACGGGCCTGGGGGAAGATAGGCCCTTGCAGTTGTGGATCCAGCAAGGCCCCTATGAACTCTAGAGACTGAGTGGGGTGTGAGATTGGGATTTTGGAATGTTTATTACAAGTCCCAGATACTGAAGGATACGCCTTGTGCAAGGTTAGAGAAGTCTGGGCCTCTGACTGGGAATGGAGCTCGGATGAGCCAGTCGTCCAGATATGGAAATACGAATATCCCTAGAGTGCGTAGAAATGCAGCTACTACTGGCCATGCATTTTGTGAACACTCTCTGGTGCAGAGGCCAGACCACAAGGAAGCACTCTGTATTGGTAGTGCTTCCCTTGATAAAGGAACCAAAGGAACCTTCTGTGTGTTGGATGGATGAGAGGACATGGGTGTACGCATCCTTGAGGTCTAGAGAGCAAAGCCAATCCTGACTCTGAAGGTATGGAAGGAGAGTACCGAGAGAAATCATCTTGAATTTCTCCCTTGCATAGAAACTTGTTCAATTCTCTGAGATCTAAAATGGGTCTTAGCCCCCTGTTTTCTTTGGGATAAGAAAGTAGGGGGGAGTAGAACCCTGAGCCCTGTTGAAGAAAGGGTACTTCTTCTATTGCCCCTTGGGCAAGAAGGGTAGCAATCTCCTGACCCAGAAGGTCGAGGAGAGATGTCTGAGAATTGAACTGTCTCACCATGGTATGAGGAGGAAGGTTTAAGAAATGAAGCTTGTACCCCTCCCTTATGATGGAGAGGGTCCATTGCTCTGCTGTGATTTGTTCCCACCTGGGAGCAAAGTAAGCTAACCTTCCTGGAATGGTGAGAGACTCTGGATGTTCTAGAGCCAGAAAGGCTAAGCTCTCTAATTGGAAGTCAAAGGCCCTGAGGAGGCTGAGGCTGTTGGGCCGTAGCAGTCCTAGCAGCCTTAGGCTTCGCCTGTTTCGGTTGTTGCTGTCTTTGTAGCAAAACGACCTGCAGATGATGACTGCTGACCATAAGCAGAATATTTCCCTTTTTTGGGGAAAAAAAACCCTTTTTGAACAACCTTTTCTTAAAAGGAGCAGAAGTAGACTTTGAAAGTCTATCTAAAGCAGAATTTTCAGCATCCATCTGGGTGGCCTTTGCTTGCCAATCTTTGCCAAAAAGGTTTTCACCTGTACAAGGAAGGTTTCCTAGGCCACCTTGAACCCAGGGTTCCAAATCAGAAGCTTGTAACCAAGCAACTCTGCGTGCACCTATGGCAATAGCCGAGGCTCTGATGGCACCTTCAAAAGAGTCAAAGGCTGCAAGGTTGGAAAACTTGGAAATACCCTGGGCATGTTTGAGCCAGGTGAGGAACTCTTCCCTTTTATCTTCTGAAATAAAAGGAGATAAAGTTTGCAGGTGATCTGTAACTTAGTTTAGAAACATCCCCATATAGAGACTATAGGAGTTGATTCTGGCAACAAGCATACTGGCCTGGAAAATTCTCCTGCCAAAGGCATCTAAGGTTCTGCATTTTCTTCCTGGAGGAGCAGAAGAGTGCCTTTTTGTACTCTTTATCTTCTTCATAGCAGACTCCACCACAATGGAGTGGTGAGGAAGCTCAGTCTTATGGAAGCCAGGACAAGGAGGAACACGATACATGGTGTCCAACCTGCGAGAATGAGGGGAAGTGGTGAGAGGAGTCTCCCATATGCCCAACATGTGATCATAAAGAATCTCATGTATTGGTAAAGTGGCTGCCTCTTTAGGAGCCTTAGGATATTGTAAAATATCTAATTTTTTTGGCTCTAGGCTCTGTCTCAGGGGCCACTGAGATGGAAAGGCCCTGGCCATTTCCCTAATGAAGTCTTGAAAAGACAAGTCTTCTGGAGGAGACATTCTCCTTTTTGGAGAAGAGGGCTCCTGAGGATGGATCACCGGGTGCTTCGACAGAGACCTCTGATTCATCAGAGTCTTCAGAGGAATCGAAGTATCGCCTGTCTGGATGCTCCTGCAGAGCCCGATACGCGTACCGGGTGGTATCGACATCGGGAGTGATCGGGAGTGATTCGGTACCGATGGGCATCACAGAACAGTTGTACCGCTGCAGTCGACACCGAAGCGGATGTTGATGCAATCGGTACGTACCGGCACCGGAACCGATATCGGTACCGGAGTCGGTACCGGCAACGGAGTTTGTTGCGGTACACGAAGGCGTCGCAGCTTGTATGAATGCCATGATGGCACGCTGCATGGTCAGGATATTCTGATCCATCGACGCAACCAATGTCTGGATATCGGTACCAGTGGGAACCACCAGTACCCCAGAACATGGCAACAGGTGATCGGTCGAGGCCGAGCCATTGATGTCAACCTGTGACCCCATAGATAAAGCTTTGGAAGCCGGAGCCTCCCGCCGGGGTAATTTTGCCGGTGCGGATTCCTCGAGAGCAAGCCCGGAGGCATCTCGATACTTAGAGGGAGATTTACCCTTCGAGGACCGGCTGGACTTAAGTTTGGATACCTGAGATCCATGTGAGGAAGAAGCAGCCCTGGAAGACGTCGATACAACCGAAGCTGCATCAGAGGGAAACAGGGTACTGAGCTTGGCTGCTCGATTCTGTAGACCTCTTTTAGACATCATGGAACAGGACTCACAATCCGTAATGGAGTGGTCAGGACCTAAACATTTTAGACACCATTCATGGGTGTCTGTGACAGAAATAGTGCCGCTGCACTTCGTGCATTTTTTAAACCCAGAGGCGGGCTTTTCCATGAGGAAAAATTTCCTAGGCCTAAGGCCAAAGAAGAAAATGCACTGAAGTGAGAAAAACAGTAGGTTTTTTGTTTTGTTTTTTTTTAGAAGAAAGAAAGAAAAGACTGGCGGTACCGGTCCAGCGTCGAGAAGGCAGATGCGCGACCAAAGCAATAAAATAAAATAAAGAAATTCTTCAGCGGTGACAGGAACACGACCTGCTGGCTCCGCGGAAAAGAAGAACTGGAGAGAGGCGGTTTAGGAAAGGCGGGAAGGCAGCGCGCAGGCACTGTGGGATGCTCCCAAAAGCTTTCCTTTTGGACGCTGGGGAGCGTTCCCGCGCAGGCTCCGTCGGTACCGACGATACCCATATGTGAAGACTCATTCCTGCTTATTCCTGGAGATAGACCAGTATGGTCCATCTAGTCTGCCCAGCAAGGCGGCAAGAGTAGATGCACTTGCCGTTCCGTGCAGGTCACCCCTCTCCATGTCTTTGCTTAGGGGTGTACCCACCACTCCATGTAGGTCACACCTATTTGTTCAGATATAGGAGATAGTTATGCTTATTTTGATTTTATCCTGTTGCTATAAATGCATCCACTGTGTCTGTCCCACGCCATTTTGAATTTTGTCACTGTGTTTCCCCACCACTTCCATCGGGAGGGCATTCCAAGCACCGACCACCCCATTCAGTGAAAAAGTATTTCATGGCATTACCTTTCAGTTTACCCCCTTGCAGCTTCATGCTATGCCCTCTAGTTTTACAGTTTCCCCATCTCTGAAAGAGGTTTATTTGTTCATTAATACTCTAAGTATTTAAAGGTCTGAATCATATCTCCCCTGTCCCTCCTCTCCTCCAGAGTGTACATATTTAGGTCTTCCAGTCTCTTCTTATAAGTCTCATGATGCAGGCTCCAAATCATTTTGGTCGCCTTCCTCTGAACCACCTCCAGCCTTTTTATGTCCTTTGCGAGATACGGTCTCCAAAACTGAATACAATATTCCAAGTGAAGCCTCACCAGCAACTTGTACAGTGGCATTAGTACTTCTTCCTTTCTGCTGATAATTCCTCTGTATGCAACCCAGAATCCCTCTGGCTTTTGCCACCACCTTGTCACACTGTTTCGCCACCTTGAGATTGTCAGAAACAATCACTATGAGGTCCTTCTCCTGTTCTGTGCACAATAATCTCTTGTCCCCTATCGCATACAATTTCCTTGGATTTCTGCTTCCCAAGTGCATGATACTGCACTTCTTCACATTAAATCTTAACTGCCAAGCATTAGACCATTATTCCAGCTTTTATAGATCTTTCCTCACGTAATCCACTCCCTCAGGGGAATCCACTCTGTTGCAATTTTTGGTGTCATCTGCAGAAAGACCGACTTTTCCATTAATCTCTTCGGCAATATCACTTAAATATATTGAACAGTACTGGTCCCAGGACCGAACCCTAGGGCACACTGCTAATTACCTTCCTTTCATCCAAGTGAGTTCTGTTTTACTGTCACCTTCTGTCGTCTGTCAGTCAACCAATTTCTGATCCAGTTTCACCATCTTGGGACCCATCCCCAAACTGTTGAGTTTATTGATAAGCCTTTTATGAGAAAGAGTATCAAAGGCTTTGCTGAAATCTAGGTAGGCCACATCCATCGCATGCCCTTGATCTAGTTCTCTGGTCACCCAGTCAAAGAACTCAATCAGATTTGTTTGGCAAGATCATCTTTTGGTAAAACCATGTTGCCTCAGATCATGCAAACTGTTGGTTTGGAGGAAATCCACTATTAGTTCTTTCAGGAGCACCTCCATTACTTTTCCCGCCACCGAGATAAGGTTTACAGGCCTGTAGTTTGACACTTCTTCCCTATTATCACCTTTGTGGAGAGGTACCACATCAGCCTTCTCCAGTCCTGTGGAACTTCTCCTGTCTCCAAGGATCTATTAAAAACATCCTTTAAAGGCCCCACAAGAACCTCTGAGCTCTTTCAGTATCCTGGGATGCATCCCATCTGGTCCCATAGACTTGTCCACCTTCAGTTTTGCAAGCTCTTCTAACACATCCTCTTCTGTGAATGGTGTGGTATCTACTCCATTCCCATTTGTATATTTGTCAATCACAGGTGGTCCTTCTCCAGGATTTTCTTTAGTAAAAGCAGAGCAGAAGTATTTGTTTAGCATTTTCGCTTTTTCAATGTCACTTTCCACGAATCCTTTCCCAACACTTTTGAGTCATGTAATTCCACCTCTGATTTTCCTCCTCTCCCGAATATACCTGAAAAATGTTGTCGCCACACTTCACATCTTTAGCCATCTTTTCTTCTGCCTTTGATTTTGCTATCCTTATTTCTCTTTTTGTCTCTTTTAGTTTGATCTTGTATTCTTTTCTGTGTTCCTCTGTTTGCGAGCTTCTGAATTTTGTGAAAGCTGTGTTTTTTACATAGTAACATAGTATATGACAAAAAATAAAGACCAGTATGGTCGATCTAGTTTTTGCCTTTATTTGTGCAGCCACATCTTTGAAGAACCAAATAGGTTTCCTTTTTCTCTTGTTTTTATTTACTTTCCTTACGTATGTATCTGTTGCACCTTTTATTGCCTCCTTTAGTTTAGCCCCATTGCAATGCCACTTCCCTTATCCCCCTCCCACCCTACCAACTCCTCTTTCAGGTACTTGGCCATTTTACTGAAGTTTAAGACTGAGTTTGCTGTGATTGGATTCCACCTGGGCTTTTATCTCAAACCACACCATGTGATGATCGCTGCTGCTCAAATGGGCATCCACCTGGAATTTTGACATGCTGTATCCATTGGTAAGCACTAAATCCAGCACAGAGCTCTCCCTGGTCGGTTCCACCACCATTTGTTTTAAGTAACACACACAATTTTTTTACTTCTTTTCAGATTTGCAGAAGGAACACTCCAATACACATTGGGTAGATTAAAGTCACCCAATATGATCACTTCCCCCTTCATGGCTATCTTTGCAATAAACAATCAATTCACTATCCATTTCTTCGGTTTGAGTTGGAGGCCTATAGACCACACCAGTATGGATGACAGTGCCATCTCCTCTTTTCCAACACAATCCAGAGCGCTTCTTCTTTTCCCCATGCACCCTGCATTTCAGCAGCTTTAATACTGCTTTTAACATACAGGGCTACTCCTCTTCCTTTTCTACCCTCTCGATTTCTTCTAAATAGATTATAGATTGATTGTTTATGCCATTATAATGTAGAAAGACTAGGAGACATGCAATGAAGCTACAGTGTAACCTATATAAGACTAATATATAAGCTGCATTTGACACGGTATCACATTCAATACTGCTGCAACGTCTACAGGATATTGGATTGCATAATACCACATTAAATTGGTTCACCTCCTACTTAAGCAATCGTACACAGTTAGTAAAATGTGGAGAGAAGAAATCCTCTCAATTTCCAATCACACAAGGAATACCTCAAGGCTCAGCCCTATCCTCAATACTTTTCAATATTTACATTCAGCCCATATGTAAAATCATTAAACAATATGGAGTGAATTACCTCTTATATACTGATGATATCATGGTTTATACCTCAATTAACCAGAATGCAATTGATACAACAGTAATTACTAATTGCCTTGATAATATGAATAAGTGGCTTGCTAATAACAATTTAAAGATAAACTCTGATAAAACAGAAACAATGTTCATTTCTAGAACTCAGACTTTCAAACCACTACAAGAAATTAACAGCTTAAATAAATCAATAAAAATTAAGGATGAGATGAAATATCTAGGTATAACCTTAGACAGGTACCTGAATTTACAGTCTCACATAAGCTTATCAACGCTAAAGGTTATTAGGAGACTCAAACCAATCGTAAGCAAAGATCATTTCCGTACGGTATGTCAAACAGTCATCACCCCATTGCTTGACTATGGAAACACACTATATCAAGGTCTTCCCAAGCACACCATCCATCCACTCCAGTTAGTGCAGAATATTGCTGCGTGCATCATCACAGGCTCTGCAAAATATGAGCACATTACTCCTGTACTCCAACAATTACATTGGCTTCCTATTATTGCAAGAATAAGATTCAAAAATCTAATGATCATTTTTAGAACTATCCATCATTTATCAGCAGACATTCTACAGTCCTGAATATCTAAGGACATGAACTTTAGGCCTAGACGAACTCAAAGCGTTAATAGGCTCAGCATTCCTTCTAGTTTCAATAGATCAAAGCAGATGACATCTAAGAGGGCTTTTTCACTCCTGGCACCAGATTTGTGGAATTCTCTCTCTGAAGACTGAAGAGCACAGAATGACCTGACGGACTTCCGTAAGTCCCTCAAGACTTACCTGTTTATAGAACTTTATGGACAATCAATTTGATTTTAATTAACATTACTTGATATAGTATGAATTGTTCCTCTTATTTAATTCTATTATATGGCAATGTATTGTATTTGTCTTCCCTTACTCATAACATGTAAACCCTTTGTTGTCTTGAAGAAGGATAAGGTGGTATACAAAACTGGCTAAATAAATAAATAAGAGAAAATATTTTTTTCACTCAACATGTAATCAAACTCTGATATTTGTTACCAGAGGATGTGGTAAAAGCTGTTAGTGTAGCTGGGTTTAAAAAGCGTTTGGACAAGTTCCTGGAGAAAAAGTCCATAAACCAGAGTGGACCCGGGAAATCCATTGCTTGTCCAAATACAAGCACTGTGGAACCTGTGTCTTCTGGGGAAACTGCTAGGTACTTGGGACCTAGATTGGTCACTGTTGGAAACAGGATACTGGATTTGATGGATCTTGGTCTGACCCAGTATGGCATATCTTATGTTCTTATGGGAACAGCAACTACACAAACTGTATCCCCATTTGTAAACACCTACATTCCTTTAGGAAATGCCTGCCTTTTCAAAGAGCAAAAAATGACCAAACCAGCACTCCTAAGAGGAGATCACTGCTGGACAGCCTCTCCAACTGTCAGAACAACCGAGACCTAGAACCATTCCACCTCTGTGCATCCGACCACACAGAGGGAACCAAATGGCAAAAATAGCCCAAGAACAGGTGTTACCCCCCCACAAGTACTTGAGGAGAACATTAGAAACAATCACACTCATAGGGCAACAAGGGAAGAGCCAGAAAACATACAAAGTCAGTGGGTAGGCCGATAATGGCTGAGGAAGTACAGAACCCACACCTGAAGGGGCTTGTGACCCCTAAATGGGCCTAGCCAAACAAAGTCAGTTGAAGCAACTATTCCAGGAAGCACACCAGAAGTATTCCCTGGGGTTCCAAGAGCAGGCCAATAAAAATATACCCTAACCACATCCCCAGAGAAATATCATCTTCCAGCTCTTGCCATCGATTAGCATTAGCAAGCAAACCCTTAGAGGATGGGAAAACACTCTTTCATTGAACTTGCTCTGACAGTATTGTTCAGCTGAAGGGGAACTGACACTCAAGCAATTGTGTGCTACCTCCTGAAGCACTGAGCGTGGAATGCATGCCAACCCCTTTCCTAAGAAAGAGGGCACTGGTCCAGCCACCATGAGAACAAGGCCTGGCATACACAGGTCATGCAGTCTTCAGGAGACCAGCGTCACAGGCATGAGGTTGCATATATTAGCCATGAGCATGGGCCCCAGCCAGAACTAGCCACAGTCATGTACAGAGCACACCATCACCAGGGCTATGGATAGGATGCACTCAGCATACACCAACATCACAGCTAACCACTGAGTACACCCAGAGTGCGCAACCTCTAAAGCCAGTCCTGAAGAGCACAGAGAGTGTGCCTCTGACAGATACAGCCATCATGTGTGTGCAGGGGGCCTTGCCAAAGCAAGCCATGAAGCATACAGAGTACACATCCTAGTCAAGAGTCATGCAGGGAATGCACACTGGGAATGCACACTAGGAATGCAATCATCAGCCCCCACCTGGAGCACACATAAGAGCGGGCAACCTCCAGAAGCAAGAGTGGGAGCATAAGCAGAGTGGGCTTCCTCTAGAGCAAAAGTTGAAATGTGAGCAGAGTGGACTCTCTCCACAAAAAAATCGGAAGCACAGGAATCAGTCCTCACATACGGGTGACATCAGCGCTGACAGAGCCCACGTGGAGCATTTCCTCAGCTTTTAAAGAAAGCCTTTTGGGACATGTTACCATGCATGCATGGTCCCCTTCCGCCCAAGGATACCATCTTGTCATTAGATGACAGCTAGATTGTAGTAAAAACTAAAACAGGGCTAGGGAGGCAACTCTCAGAGGAAGAGGAATTGGTTGTGAGGACAGATTCCTGCTGTTCCTGGAGAACACCTGTTACAGGTGAACAACTAAGCTTTCTCAAAGGATCAAGCAGAAAGTCAGTCCTCACATGTGGGACTCCCCAGCTCCAGGCTGCCAAGGACCGAACCACGACAGCACCAAGGGCAACTAATCGGGTAGCTGTGAGTTTCAAAAGGTGAATCTCCACTGAGAGACTCTGCAAGACCCTTAGATAACAGGAGGCCCCGGAGAAACCTGGAGACCAGGGGCTGGCCCGAGAGGTTTTCCCCTTGAAAGGGTGATGGTGAGTGGCTATTGCGCACAGATGCGCTCTCACTGAGTTAAACGTCAGCCCAGTGTGGGACAGGTGCAGTAGGTACTGGAGTACTACTTGCACATGGCAGGAGAAGGGGTTCTTCCTTCTTTCTACACACCAGGCCGAGAACAGTCTCCACTTAAAGGCATAAGCCTGTCTGGTAGAGGGCTTTTTGGGAGGCCAGTAGGATCTCCTTGACTTCCCTTGGAAGATTGAAAGGGGCTAGTGCTACCCTTTTAGCAATCATGCTGTTACGTGTTAGGACCCCAGGTTGGGGTGCAGGAATGAGCCCCTTTCCTGAGACAGGAGGTCCGGGGCTCGGCCCAGTGGGACTGGGAGTGCCACCAACTGGGAAAGCAGCAGTGGAAACCAGGGCTGCCTCGGCCACCTGGGGGCGATTAGTATGACTGATGCGCTCCTCTCTCTCTCTCTGGACCTTGAAGAGAGAGTCCTGGCGACCAGGGGCCTTGGATGGGAACACAGAGTAGGCCCTCATACCGCAAGATCAGGAAGGCATTCTGCCGCCCCTCTCTCTGGGTTGCAGTTGACACAAGCAGGGGAATCAAGGCAGCTGTATGTTGTCTGGAGAGGTGAAAGCATAGTTACTCACCTGTAACAGGTGTTCTCCAGGAGCAGCAGGAATCAGTCCTCACATATGGGTGACGTCGGCGCCGACGGAGCCCTCGCGGAGCAATTTTCCCCATCTTTCAAAGAAAGCCTTTGGGAATTGCAGCGCGCATGCGCGGTCCTCTTCCCACCCAAGGGTGCCATCTTGCTCAGTCTGATGACATAGCTAAAGACAGCAAAAAATTAGCAAAAAAACGAAAGCAAAGAACTGCAACTCCAAGGGGAGGAGGGAGGGTTGTGAGGACTGAATTCCCTGCTGCTCCTGGAGAACACCTGTTACAGGTGAGTAACTACGCTTTCTCCAGGACCAAGCAGGAAGTCAGTCCTCACATATGGGACTCCAAGCTTAAGGCTACCGGAGACCCTAAGCACAAAAAATGAGCTCCCTCAAGCGCAGTAGCCCAGAAGAAAGGAATCTTCTCTGAATACTCCTCCAACCGGTAGCCCAACATCCGGGGTGGAGGGTAGGAGTTGCCTATACCTCGAAGAGGTTACGGAGGACTGCCTGTCCGAAAGCACTGTCCCTGCGGACTCCCTCTCCAGGCAGAAATGGGCCGCAAAGGTCTGGCTTGAAGACCAAGTAGCGGCCCGGCAGATGTCTGCCAATGGAACAGAGCGGAGGTAAGCTACTGACGTAGCCTTCGCCCGAACACGATGGGCCGTGACTCGACTTTCCAAGGGGAGGCCGGCTGCCTCGTACGCCCAAGCGATACAGTCAGCAATCCAGATGTACAGAGTGACGCTTGGAGACAGGGAGCCCCAACTTATTGGGGTCATAAGAGATGAAGAGCTGAACAGCTCTTCTGTTCTCCCGCGTACGGTCACGGTAGAAGGTCAACGCCCTTCTACATTCCAGGGTATGCAAGACCATTTCAGCTCGGCTGGAGTGTGGCCGGGAAAGTAGGTCGGAAGCACCACCTCCTGGTTGATGTGAAAAGAGGAAACCACTTTGGGAAGAAACTTAGGGTGAGTCCGTAGGACTACCCGGTTCTTGTAGAACCTAGTGTCGGCAGATCAGATACCAGGGCCTGCAGCTCACTAACGCGTCTAGGCAGAAGTGAGGGCCACCAAGAACAAGGTTTTCCAAGAAAGAAAACGAAGACGGACAGGTAGCCATAGGTTTCCAAAAAGCGGAGAGGGTAATCCGCTGTAAAACCATAACAAAAAAAAAAACATTGAGATCCCAGTCCGGGGCTTGGGGGGCGCAAAGGCTGTTGAAGGAGAAGGAGGCACTCCGGAGAAAACGAAGGCCCACCAGAGGGTGGCTAGAAGAGAGGTCTGCCCTCCACCGGCATGTGGTGTGGCAGAAAGGAGCACTTTGAGGTGGACCCTTGACCGAGTTGGACTTAAGTCCAAGATTGGTAGAGGGAAAGCAAGTACTGCAAGACCACTGACGCTGAACAGGAGAAGGGAATCTTTGAGACTGCTGAGGCACGACCAGAACGGAGAACAGACACCACGTCCAGAGCGCTAGGACTTACTGGGGTGGAGGGCCGCCTGGAAGCCAATACGACCTCCTCCAACATCTGAGAGGGCAGGCGGAGGGGAGTCAAGGACTACCCTTTCAAGCAGCCCAGGGCCATTCAGATGAAGGGACCGAGGTTGGGGTGCAGGAGAGTCCCCTGATCCTGTGACAGGAGGGTCGGGCTGAAAATCCCAGAGGAAGAGGGTGGGTCCACCGCCACGCTTGCATTAGAAGTGGGAACCAAGGTTGTCTCGGCCACCGGGGAGCCACTAGGATCACCGACGGCTTTGTCCCGTGAGAACTATTTGACAGAGTGTTCCGAGTACACCAGCGGCATGGGGAGGAAAAGGCATATAAGAGGCCTGTGGACCATGGAATTAGAAAAGCATCCCAGCCGCTACTCTGAGAGTATGCGGTTGTCGAGAGCAAGAATCTGGGAGTTGTTTGCCGGTTTCAAGAGGACTGGCAAAACAGATCCAGGGTGGGGAGGGACCCCACTTCGAGCACTAAAGAATCCGCTCTGAACCACCACTCGGATTCGCAGCCTCCACTCGTGTGGCTGGAGGATTCTGCTGGTAGCTTGTCGGCCAGGGTTAATTTTCTTGACCTGCGAGATAGACAGCCTTGAGCAGGATTGCCGTGGTGGACTGGCCCAGAGAGCATAGCTTTTGTGCCTCCTGACAGAGGAGGAAGGAGCCTGTTCCGCCCTTGTTTTGTTCACGTAGAACATTGCAAAACCTGAATATGTCTGTTCTGTATCAGCACCGCAGACTGGTGAGACACCAAAGGTGAGAGAATGCAAGATAGACGTTTTGAGCGCTATGCCGGATGGCTCTGAGCTCCAGGGAAGTTACTCTGTTGAGCAGACTCCCAAGGAGTCACCTCAGACCGGCCTGTGAGTACAATGTCCGACTTGGCAATGTGCTCCCCAACCCAGCGGAGAGAAGCAATACGGCAGCCGTCAGGACTCTGAGAATGGCCGTAGGGGGGCTTGAAAAGTCCAGCTGCCTACGTACTAGGTTTGGTAGATGAAGCCACCATTGTTATGAGAAAAGACCCAGCTGGTCGGAGGAGATCTGTACGGGAGTCCGCTAGGCTCTCCAGTGGCCTGATGCCCATTGATGTGCGAACAGGCACCATACCATTGAGGCAGAGTCTCATGTTTTCATGGAGGGCATTGGGGGTCACATGTACCTCGTGGAAGCCATAGGACCTGCACGTCCTAGAAATTGCCTGGCCGAGACCAGGGCATTGCTGTGGAAGTGTCTGGCGAGATCCATGAGCCTCTTGGCCCTGTGCCAGATGGAGGAAGGCCAGCGCCTGAAAGAGTGTCCAACCTGTGCCGCCGATGAATTCTGAGGATTTTGAGAGGGGAGCAATAGTGGACTTTGCGAAGTTTATGACAAATCCCAAGTGCTGGCGTAGAGTCCCAGTGCGATGCGTGGCCTTAGTGGCCTCTTTGTGAAGACTGGGCTCTTATGAGCCAGTCCGTCCAGGTATTGGAAACACAAAAAGGCCTTGTAGTCTTTAGATAGTCCGCCATCCACTGCTAGGCATTTGGTGAACACCCTGGGGGCGGAGGATAGGCCAAAGGGCCGTACTCTGTACTGGTAATGATTTCCTCCCAACCCAAACCTGAGATCTTGTCTGTGGTCGGGAT